>JBAGKJ010611104.1:0-11530 GCA_037179465.1 Phronima sedentaria | reverse complement strand
TCTATAATAGGATTTCAGTTCAGATGTTGATACCTGCATGTAAGTTGAATAGGCATCAATATGCTGATGTGACTTTAGATATTTTTATATAGTTAGTTTTAATGTAGGTAGTTTAGGATTTTTTTAGATTAGGATTATATAATTTATATGTGCATATCTTTAAAACAAAAATAAAAAATTATTGTAAAACTTATAAAACAAAAAAAAAAAAAGTTAGAAAAATTTAAAACACAAAAAAACTAAGTATATATAGATGTATATAACAATATTTTAACTAATGGTAGATATAATAGGAGCCCATAACAGTGAGAAATTTCTAATATATGCCAGTACATGAGAGATAGAGCCATAGGGACATTGAGGCAGAAGATATTGTTTTCCAATTCCTTCTTCAATCCTATCAACACTGACGTCTGGATGGGTGAAGTGCTTCTACATCATCTACAAATGCCGCATAAATCTTGGAGGTACAAGGAGAAGTGCGGCTGCAACGAGGAAGAAATATTGAGTTGGAATCAAGAAAAATCTTCAATAAGAGGTATCGTAAATTTTTTATTTCAATGTGGGTTTTATACTTGTATGATTGCCCCTGTAAAACGCTGAGTACAGCTGGTATTATGCCTAAAGTAGTAGGAGTGCTTTAGAACTGCAGAGATTGGTACTGTGAGAAGTACAGGGTGTCCATAGTATTTCACGTACTTGGGCGGGATTGGACATCCATTATATTGATGTATTATATTGATTAATCGAAGGTATTTGTATATAGGTTTATGTGCATAATGTATTTATATGATTTGTATATGTTTTAAATTTAATATAATTAAGGTTCAGTTAGTGTAGGTATATCAGTCACATCAGCAATTTTAGGTATATTTTGGAACATTCTGGAATCAAGTTGTCAGTGCTCTTTCATAATTCGCACTTGGGCGGGGGAAATGTTGTGTATTGATTACTTAGCATATTTAAATTAATTTTTGTGTTTTCCCCTTGCCAGTATACTTAATAAAATTCAATTTTGTAGAGATTATTCAATAATTTGACTTATACGTGGTAATTACAATATTTGTTAGTTGGGAGCACTGATGATGAAATTCTGAATGTTCATACAATTAAAAGGCACTGCAGATAAGATGAGGATTTGAATCTATGTGAAGTCGCACTGGTGAGTGTTTGTTTCATTGAGCATTTTCTTTCTAGTTATTGAAGTTTTCAAAATAGCCAGATATTTATATATATTAAAACAGGTTTTACCTGGGATATTTTGTAGTATTCTACTTAAGATATAAATGAGAATAGTAATTGTAAAATTTACTGAATTTAAATTCATACATTATCATTTGTACTAGATTGCTTGAGCTGGGAATGTTTTATATGTATCACAAGTGGGTTGTTCTGTTTTTGCAGGAAGCCCCAACTCTAGGAGCCTTGGTATTTCAAGAAATAAAGTTGTGGACTAAAGTCCTCATTGTCCGAAGCTCTTTCTTACTCTCATTAATGATCTAAACTGACTGCAAGTCAGATAACCTCACTGGCTTTATTTATTTGACATCCGGATAGTTTTGGCTCAGGGAAACACATAGGCAAATATATCCACGGGTTGATGTGAATTCTGTGAATATTAAGACTTATAACACTTATTTGAACACTGTGAATACTAGACATTGCGCACACAGTAACACCTGAATAAAAGATTATTATTAGGAAGAATTTGCCCGTTGGTTATACTTTATATAGTATACATATAAGAGCGTTAGTTAAACTGCATGTGCTAACTTTGCTAATAGTAGGATTATTTAGTTACTTTAGGTAGCTGCTTATATCCATTAAAGTGATAGGGTAGGGTCGATGTCTATTCAACAAGTGTAAGGTTTAAAGATAATAGATGAATTATTGATTTCTTTGTTTGTCCCAGTGTTCTTTATTTTTCTTGTCACTTTCTATTATGGCACTTCTTATGCAATATTGTTGAGAGGTTGTAGGTAGGCTATTTGGAATTGGGTTAAAGCTTTGAGTGCCCAACCTCATATAATCCGCCAACTTTAGTATAAAGAAGTGTGCAATATCTATTTAATAGTTGTAGAGGTGAGTGCGATATAGCCGGCATTTATATTGCTATAATATAAACACAACGCTACTATACGACCAGCCATATATTGTGAGAAGGGTATCTGGCGCTCAGAGTGTATAAGTCGTTGCTTATACTAGGAGTCTTAGTGCTCTCCAGTGCCCATATATAAAACTGTTTAATTTAACTTGATCTCACAGTATATTTATGGTGCCATGACTTAAAAACTTTTTCTTTTTTTCTTTGATTTGAAAGGTGAGTATCTTACACTTACACTTACATTTGAATTAATACTCTTGCACTTGGCCAGTCACTAAAAGTTAGCTCATCTCGGTCGGGGCTTTCAGCGCGATCTACTTGGTTTCTTTCTGTTTGTTGGTATTTTAAACAAAATGTCGTCTGTTGAGGATGAAACTGGAGAGATGAAGGGCCGGAATGTTGATACAAATCCGGAAACTCAAGATAATGAAGAAACAAAAGTAATAGGTGCCAACTGTGATCATATCAACACATTTTTGGGGGAGCTTCTTCAAACAGATCCTGACGCAATATCTGAAGAATCTAAGATTAAAATAAGAAAAACAAAGGAAAACCTGATGAAATTATTTGATTGGGATGTTAAGGTTCAGAAATATTTAAAATCTGGAAAACAAGAGGATGGTGGAAGCAATGTAGGAAATTCTAGTGATTCAGAGGAACGGGATATAGTAGATGATACAGAAGATAGTGATGTTAAAAAGCCAAAAGTTACATTCAATACTAGTTCTAAACAAGCTAGAAAGATTCATAAATTCTCAATGCCACCTTCTGATGCCTTAAATACATCCTTACTGCAAGTATTAGCTGACAAGCTAGATCAACGAAAAGCTCCAACGCAAGCGAAGTTTGATGAAAATAGCGGAGAGTCTTTAAAAGATTATTTAGAAAAATTTGAAACGCATTGCATGGATAATATAAGAGGAAGTAAGCTATTCTGGTTAGATGAGTTAGAGCAGAAACTAGGAGGAGACACAAAAAAAGCCTTTCTTGCAATGAGAGATATTAATGATAACTTTGATTCACTTAAAACTAAATTATTAAGCTGGTACAGCGATATGGCAGAGCTGAGGAAGAAGAAGGCAAAGCAGGCATTCGAGAAAGCAACGTTCATTTCCTCAGAGTCTCTTTATCTTTATAGCACCAGGATAGAAAAGTTATTCAAACGTGCATATCCAAATCATAAAGTACAGAAAAGCACAATTTTGCAAGAAAAATTTATCATGACAATTCCAAAAGCGGCTCGAAAACAAATTAAAAACCAAATGCTGATGGATAAAATGAATGGCAAATCGACAAACTGGGATAGTCTTCAACGGTTTGCCAGGTGCAGAGATGTACTAGTTGAGGAGATTAAATCATCAAGTGAGTCTGAATCAGAATCTAAATCTAAAGAAATTTTTATAAATGTAAATGATGTTAAGAAAAGTAAATACAAACAAGGATCAAAGTCATATGTAAATTACAACGAAGAAGAGAAGAAATTTTATGTCACAAACTCAAATTTACATAAAATGAAACCACCAGAGTTAAATTATAAAAGGAAAAGTCAATCCAGCAACTTTCCAAATGAGTTATTTAATAATATAGTCTCACCAAAGCAGGATGAATTAAAAAGGAGGAATAACCAAAATAGTTTCAGAGGACACGAAGGAAGACAAGGCATCCAAAACCGTTTCACTGCGCCTCCAAAGGAAATAGTTCGCTGTTTTAGATGTGGAAATATAGGCCATTTCCGCAGCCAATGTCGAACTAAACCTATAACTTGTTATGAATGTGGTAAAATGGGCCATATCAGTAAGGATTGCAGACAGAAGAGAGGTATAAGAGCCAAGTCAGTTCCTCGCCAACATGAATACAGAGATGAAAATCGTAATTTCCCAAGTAACACGAGAAATCATAAATTTGATCGTGATAATTATGATTACGACAAAGAACGAAGGCGAAGGTACCAGAGTCACAATGAAATAGAACGACCTCAAAGGAGACAGTCAAACTAAAGGGCTCTATAAAAAATAGGGGCGGTTATAGAGCCAAACTTAGCTCCCAGTTTACTAATGAATCATTAAATATGGAGACTAATCAAAATGAACATAAAACTGGCAATGAAAACCCAAATAAGTTCGGTGGGGGTTTGTCAGCTAATTTGAATGGGGAGTCAACTGTCAAAGTTATAAATAATACAGCGTTACCTCCTGATGCTGGGGAGTTGGTGGATTGTGCTGGCCGTTCGGATGGTGATGGGAAGGTTTTGGTGAACTGTGCCAAACTACTACCAGAAACACTCATGAATGTTAACATCACATTTCACTCCACAAACACAACAGGCTTACTAGACACAGGTGCAACATCAAACATGATACGGTCTTCCCTAGTTAAACACCTTGACGCAGACATCATAGAGGAAAAACATACTGTTAGGGGATTAGGTTCTGAGAATACTGAAACGTTGGGAATTGTTATTCTCCCATTTTGTTTGTACGGTGTTGGTATATCAGATACACCAATGTATGTTGTTGAGGATCATGTAATACCTCAACCTATGATTCTTGGTAAAAAGTTCTGTGCTATAAATAAACTCATAATAGACATGTACCATCGTAAAGTTTCTATCCCAAGGAAAGATGGTTCAAGGATTGATATTTACATGAATAGTAATAGTAATGAGGTATATACTTATGTACATGAGGGCGTTAAAGTTTATGCGTCTGATAGTATAAATTTTGAGCCTGGAATAAGTAAAATTGAAGTAAATTACGAAATGGATAGCAATGGTCTTAAGTTGTCGGACAGAGAATTATGTTTTGAAGGACGAGATATTAAAAAGAGTGCAGTAAGCATTGATGGAATTTTAAATAAAGATGTAAATTCTACTGAGAAATTTATTTTTCTAAAATGCATAAATAATACAAGGATAAAAAAAGGAGACTTGTTGGGCATCATAAATTCTATTGTGGAAGTTGAAAGTGATGAGCTGAACACGGAAGAAGAATGGTCACGAGCTAAATTAGAAAATGAAATTGACATTGGAACTGAAATATCAGCTGAACAACGACAACAGGTAATAGAAGTATTATTGAAAACAAAAGATACATTATCTAGAAACGATAATGATATAGGGAAAGCAGACGTAACCCCGCAAAGGATTGTCCTCACTGATCAGACACCAATATGGCAGCGTCCCAGACGCTTTCCTGATCCTATTACCACCGAAATCGATAAGCAATGTAATGAACTCGAAATGCAGCACATAATCGAGAAATCTAATTCACCGTGGAACTCTCCAATAGTTCCAGTCCGCAAGCCAGATGGAACGTTACGTTTATGTGTTGACTATCGTAAGGTGAATTCAGTCACAAAACCCGAAAAATTTCCAATGCCTAATTTGACAGACTCGATATATTCAGCACATAATACAATTTTTTTTTCAAAAATAGACCTAACCAAAGGTTACTATCAAATTCCTATTCATTCAGACAGCAGGCCTCTTACATCTTTTAGCACACAGCACAACCAGTATCAGTTCCGTCGACTTAGTTTTGGTCTCCGCAACAGCGGCATCCAATTTCAACGTACCCTTCAAGAGATGCTGTCAAAATTTGATTCGAAAAAGGTTATTATCTATATAGATGATATATTAATAATATCTGAGACATTCCAAGAACATATTAAACTTCTCGAAAAGGTTTTGAATACTTTATCAAGTAACGGCATAAAGATAAAAGTTTCGAAATGCGAATTCTTTAAAGATAGAGTCTGTTTCTTGGGGCACATGATAAGCCGAACGGGTATTACTAAGTCTCCTCAATATATAGAAAAAATAAAAGCATTCCCAAAACCAAATAATATTAATCAAATGCGAAGATTTTTGGGATTGGCAAACTTTCAACGAAAGTTTGTAGCAAATTTTTCAACTCTAGCTAAGCCCTTGTCTGAATGCACCAATGGTCCCAAGAAAAAGCAAATAACCTGGACAGAATCAATGGAGAATGCATTTAAAATGATAAAGGATAAATTGATAGAGGAAACGACTCTGTCATTCCCAGATTACAGTCCGGATGCTAAACAGATCCAATTATATGTGGATGCATCTGAATTGGGTGCTGGGGCTTGTTTAGTACAAGAACAGGATAATATTTTCAAAACAATAGCATATGCATCAACATCTTTTAGTCCTACCGAACAAAAATATTCTCCTACAGACAGAGAATTGCTAGCACTTAGGTGGGGAGTGAAAGTATTCCGCCCTTTTCTCTTCGGGGTTAGGTTCACCATTTTTACGGATCATAGACCACTGACATACCTAAAGAACATGAGTAGAGATAATGCGAGATTAACACGGACAATAATGGAACTAGAAGAATACGATTATGACATTCAGTATATACCCGGGAAACTGAATACTTGTGCGGATACTTTGTCGCGTATCATTGAAGTGCAAAGGGGAGATGACCAAGTCTATGAAGATGAATTGCCCAAAGGTTTAAGAGTTTTGAGGAAAATTGAAGGAGGAGGGGATTCATTATTTGAATCTCTCTGGTTGGTCTTAGGGGAATTGCATATTTTCAAGGACAAGTTCAAAGATATTTCAAATGCATTAGATCTCAGAAAAGAATTGGTTGATCATTTATTAGCCAATTTAACAAAGCTAAAAATAAAAGGAAATAAACAAAAAGTAAAGGAAATGAAAGCCATTCGGCATAAGAACGTTTTGCCATGCTGGGAAATTTTGATCGCAGCATGTGATTTGTTTAAGACAGAAATAAATATACATCATGGTATGGATCTACCAATTATTTACAGAACCAGCGACTTAGGGGAAGACCATAAAGTAGTACATCTTCAGTGCCTAAGCGGCATACATTTCAACCCAGTAATTCAGAAGAAATACACAAATCTACACACAGACAATAACCACATAAACATCATAGATATTACAGATGACTCTGACAGATGCCACAAACACCAGCCAAGCTTTTTCAATGAAGTTAATTCCTTAATCCAGGTGCATATAAATTCTTCTATTTGTAAGCACAAAGAGCAGGACGACATGTGCACTGTAGCAGCATCGGTGCTGGACACAAAGTTCTGTGCTTTAGTCGATAGTGGAGCGCAGGTTTCTCTAATTTCAAATGAGCTGTGGCTCAAATTGAAAGGAGGGGATAGCGACCTAATATTTGAGGAAGCGACTGGTGGGTTGGTTGGAATCGGTGGTGAAGAAGTTAACATTTTGGGAATAACTTACCTAAAAGTTTCAATTCTAGATGTCCAGACAGATGAGATCATACCATTTGCTATAATTGATGATAAGTTCCTGCCTAAATGTTGCATCCTAGGTGCAAATTTTATTTCGAAAAATCATTTAATTTTTTATTTTGACCAGAAAATCATTTATTGTGAAAACGCCAATGAGGAAGAAATCTTTTATTTTTTGAATTCTAATCCTTGCAGCAAAAATTTTTCTATGAATTTTGCTTTGATGGAAAGTGAGGGTATCACAGATGGTATCGAGCAAGTGGAGGACCCTGATGATGCTGTGCAGGTGAAGTTTGTGATGAATGAAGATATTGTTTGTATTCAGGAGAATGATTTCTCTATAAACCTTCTTAAACAGAAAGTAAAGCATAATGTGGTCCCTAGCAAATGGAGAGAAGGTTGTTTATCGCAATTTAAACATTATTATGGTGGTCTGACAATTCAAGGAAATACTTTGTATAGGAAATTTCCTAGAGGTTGCCCGGCAGTATTGCCTTTCAATTTGATAGTGGACATTGCCAATAAGACGCATTTACAATTGGGACACATAGGGATGCACAAACTCCATAAGTTGATCTTGACTGACTGGTGGCACCCGGCACTTGAAAAGATTTGCAGAGATGTATGTTCAAGTTGCCTGCACTGTCAACTATATAAAGTACACAGTATTCATTTGAAACCACCGACTATCAAAATTAATGCTGATTATCCTTTTCAACTACTTTCATTGGATGTTTTACTACTACCTAAAACACGAAAAGGCAATTTGGCCGTTCTCATGGCTATAGATAGTTATTCAAAGTGGATGTCGGCGGTACCGTTAAAAAACAAAACCACTATATCAATCAGCAAAGCTTTCCAAAATCAAATTCTACCATATTTACCTGTGATTCCAACAAAGATCTTATCAGACAACGGTCCAGAATTTAAATCTGAAATCTTCAATAGCCTTCTGAAGCAATATAATATACAGCATATTTATTCGACTCCGTACAAGCCTTCATCAAACGGTTTAGTAGAGCGCTGCAACAGGAGTATCATACAGTTAATGAAGGGCGTATTAGCAGAAAATGAGCATGAATGGGATGTAAACCTTTACAAAGCTATTATCATTTACAATAACACAAATCACACAGAGACTAAAGATACTCCATCTAATATAATTTTCAATCAGTCACATGCTCGTGAAAAGCGAATGCTCCTCAATGTTGACAGTCAGAGAGAATGGAAGGCAGGTAATCCGAAGTTCAGCCCGTTTCAAGTAGGACAGAAAGTCTTAAGGAAAATCGTAAGAAAAGGTAATCAAGTTCGAGACAAACTCACGGCAAGATACAGTGGTCCATATGAAGTGATAAAGGTACAAGTAAATAAGTTAACATACGAGATAAAACAAGTGGGAACCAAAAGCCCAAAAACAGTTAAAGTTCATTATCTCCAATTGAGACCTTTCAATGAAATTCCTTTGTATCTGAGAGAGTTAGTTGGAGATCCACAGATCCCCGCAGTTTATTCGGAAGATTCTAGTACTGATTCCTCGGATGAAACAATATTTCTTGGATTTGATTCTGATGACTCCAACATCAGTAAAAATAGTATTTCAAGTATTAAGCCTATTTTATCCAGTATCAAACCCAACATTGTACCGAATATAACAAAGATTACAAGAGATAAAACCATAATAGCTGAGGAACATGGAAATAACGAAGTTGAACATTTGAACAGTGCTGTGCTCAATAAAGATATTATTAGTGAAACTCCCTCTAATTATGTTTCAGATTCTTTCATACCGGTAGTATCGGAAGGTGTTGTTGCTTTGGAATCTCTTCACTGTAGTGAGATAATAAAAGAAGGATTTATTACATCAACTCCCTTAGGGCAACAGGGTCCAATTGATATATTGAGCAGTTTATCTACGGTGAAGGAAGGACAGGTTGTGGAACCCTCGATTGGAGAACCATCCAATGAATTATCCAGTGGGTTGGATAATAACAGAGGTAGGTTTTTAAATAGAGAGGAGTTAAACGAAATTGTGACATTCTTGGAAGAAAATGAAAAATCCTGGCATACATGCGCTCAATTAGTAGAAGAGGAATTATCCAGAGTAGAGGAAACAAATCAGACAACTGAGACATTTGAGGGATTTGGTTCGGTCGATACAGACAGAGTTATCGGATCAGCACGACTTAATTTCTTAAAGGCAATGCAGGCGCGGACTAACTCTTCCAAAGATGTTTCATCGGAGCTACTTCACAGGAGGCATTGGTTGGTGGAGGAAGTATCCGGGATTCTTACCAGAAGAACAAGCATTCCTTCTGGTAGTGATGTAATATTTGATCCGCGTACGCGTTTGGACTTTGATAAGTCAACTCCCATGATGGTTACGAGATCTAGAGGTAAAGCCGTAGAATACCCTAATGTACAACCTCGTACATTGGAGTACCAATAATACATAACAGGTGAGTATTACAGACTATACAACACAAACAAACTAATAAATATTGACAAGCAGACCTACAAAAAGTTACTAACCTGTAAATTAAATAAAATCTACTTTTAAATTTAAGTTTATGTCCCAAGACTGAACTGTAAATAAACCCTGAAAAAAAAATCAGATTGGGATTAAATTTTAATACTTTCAACGGTTGAAATTGTTCACTGTTTCGCATGAAGTGAATTGTTCACATGAAGTCTAATATGGGGTTAAAAGGTGAATTGTAAATATTTGATTTAAAACGGATGAAGTTTGACAAAAATTCTTGCATATAAAAAACAAAACAATAACTTGCAATCAAGATAGTGTCATGTATGCCATTCCTACTCTTGAATATGTTATACACTTGCCCTACCTGGCAAAAAATACGCTAAAATATTGCCACTGTTTTTAATACAAAGCTTACTTTACACGAGAACTTAGGCCGAAGATTACCAGACATAGAAGTGCCACCCAGAACCGATAATTCATCAAATGAACATATTGTGATAAACAATCAGCTACCAGTAAGGTCCGCGAATAAATGCGTGCTTTGTCGCTGGACCTTTCTATATTTAAAATTTAAATGTAACAAGTATTCCTCAAGCATTTTATTAAGCATATCATTTTGAAGACACAGTGGCATCACTTTTGGAGGAAACTGTTTGCCGTTTTGCTCAGCTCAGGTAACACAGTTGCATAATATATAACATGTATTATGTTGGGTTATATTAGGTAGAGTTATGTTAGGTTGGGTTAGTGTGATGCTTTGCTGTTAATGCGGCGTGAGATGAACGCCTCGCTTTACAACACCTATAGTTGTTGCAGCAGTAAGGTATCCTAACATCGTGCCACCCCAGGAAATGTTATCTATAACTAATCTAAGCCTCTAAATGATATTGTCTTTACTGTAGAGTGTAGATCTATACCGAGCTAAAAATAGGATTTTATCAATTTCAGTTGTTTTACAAAAACGTCGGCATACCCTAACAATTTTTTCCTTCAGTATTTTTTTAAGGGTTAAAATTTAAAATCTCTTATTATGAAATTACTTAGATACTATTGATAGGAATGAGTTTGAGACTTTCATCTTATTTAAAATGCAAGGACTTTAGAAAAACTTCGTTTAGTACAGTGGCTGAAAAAAATTATAGTATTTTCCAAATAGAATTTATGTGAAACTTTGCAAGGAAGTTACTAAGTCTGAAGATTAGTTAACATGATGGATGTTGGTTAAAAATTATGATTGGTGTTCATCGCATATTGCACAGGGAACATTCCAATTTTCATAATAATCAAACAAAGAAAGAAAACGTGATCAAAATCGAATCGTAGATCCTTAGCGTTGCGTGTAACGAAACAAAGACATAGTTTTTCGCTTATTTTGGCCAAATTGGAAAATTTCGAAACTTTAGTTCTATACTAAACTAATTTATTCCGTAAATAGATTGGTAATAATACACATAATTTTTATAACCCTGAAGTGTGTAATATGTTATAAGAGAACTTGTTTCACTGCGACTCTGTCTGCCATACTACGTTTCAACTTTTTAGACTACAAACTTCCCATCGTGCAATTTACAGGAGATTTTGTGTAACAAACAATGGACACCCGGCGAACTCCCCACCATAGGACGGGCGAAGAACGCCGGAGAACGCGGCGCTGCGATCCCAATACTGGGAGCGCAGCCCCCACTGGGTCT
>JBAGKJ010599995.1:0-11530 GCA_037179465.1 Phronima sedentaria | reverse complement strand
TTGAAAGAAAAGGATCACATTCTTATGGTAGGAGGCCCAAACCGATTAGATAACCGAGAGTTATATAGAGACCAGTGGCACCTTAACGATCAAGGTCTCTTGGTATATTACAACGCTATCCGTCGTTTCCTCAGATACATACTGCAACGCCCTAGGAGCGACGTTGCGAATAGGTTAGATTAAACTTCTTTTGAAGTAAGTGTAGTGTGTGTCTTAACACAAGTTAGCTAGCACTACATGATAATTTGGTGGCCAGTATGGGGAGGCAGATAATATTTGTTTAACGTTGTTCTATGTTTGTTTATTGATGGTTGAATGAAATAAACATTTAAAAAAAGAAAACCCAAATAAAAAAATGTTGTAAAATCGAAAATAAAAATAAAAATAATAAAATTGAAGAAAAAATAAAATACAATACATTTGAAATTGGAAAGTTAATAAAAATAGTTGTGTTCAACTGATAAATGTGTTAAAGCCTGACAGGATTTAAAAATATCAAAGGCATAACTGTAAACACGTGTATTTAATTTTTTTTTTCGAAGCTTCTCAGTGTTATAATAAATTTATCAATGATGGATGATAAAATAGATACTTCTAAAATATTTGATGGGGGAGATAACAATTCTATCGGTGTTGGTGCGAAAAATGCGAGTGTCTCTGAACGAATTAATGATGGATGTAAGTTTTTAGAGGGTTTCATTGACCTAATAAAGTGTGTTAAAGAAGAGGAGTTAGACGAAGTAGCAGCATCAAATCTAAAAAAATTGATGGATAAATTTGAATCTAAAGACAATTTAGGAAATGAAAATAAACTGCTTTACTCTGAAAATCTTAAATCTGAAACTGAAAAAGAGAACTTTGAACAAAACGTCAGAGTGGATCTAGGAAAAGGGGTGATAGCGAAGCATAGGTCTAGAATCAACAGGCATAAGCCTGAGACCAGTTCAGATACCATTGCTAGTAGTTCTAGTGAGGGTAAAGGTTCTAAAATGCGGTACAATAGTGACAGTAAAAGCGATCAAAGTTATTCAAATACTTTGAAGAATCCTCATAGACAAAGAAAGAAAAATATAAAGAATTTAGATAATCAAGAAGTTCTCATTAAGATGCTTGAGCGTTTGGATGGTAGAAAGGTGCCGGATTTAGAGAAGTATGACGGAGAGAAAGAAGATCTGGAAGCGTTTTTGCACAAGTTTGAGAAATATTGCAAAGAAAACATAAAAGGCGGAGACTTTTACTGGTTTAAAGAACTAGAGAATTTGTTGACTGGAGATTCTTTAAAAGCGTATTTATCCATCCGTGACATGAAAGATTCGTATAGAAGCATGAAAGCTAAATTTATTCAGTGGAATGATAGTATGCGAGATTTGAGAAAGGCCAAAGCTCGTGAAAATTTCTACAAACTGGAACCCCGAGAAGATGAAGGGTTATTCTTATTTAGTAATAGATTAGAGGCGCAATTTCGTATAGCTTTCCCTAGAGTGGAAGATCGGAAGTTACAAACTAGCGAGACACTGAAACGAGAATTTATTAAGCATGTGCCTCGTGAATTTGCAGAGCTGCTGAAAGACAAAGATCTTGCGTTGAAGGTAGCTGATGAAAAGCTTAAATGGAGCATGATTCAAAAATACGCTAGAGTTACGGACATAGAGAATTTAAAGAGTAAACATAAGATTACCCCAGTAGGCAAAAGCACAGAGATTACAATAGGGCTTATGAATAAAAATAGAAAAGAGAATAGGGTTTATGATTCTAGGACCTATCATGCAAAGGGTCATGAGCAAGAGAAATATAAAGATAGGAACCAAGAAGAACGTAGGCTTAGTGGGCAGAGTTTCAATGTAGGAGCAAGCAATAGGAATGTAGAATCCTATAGGTCGAGAGACTGGGACCGAAATAATATGCGAAAACAGTATGATCAATCTAGAGATAGGATTAGAAATGACACAAGATCTTATGTTAGCAAGGATAGAACACCTGAACGCCGTGAAAGTAAGAAAGGGTCAAGAGAACAAAGGAATAGAGAAAGGGAAAATTCGAGAGAGAGATGGAACAAGAGAGACAATTACAGAGGTAGGTATACCCCACCAAGGAGGGAAAGGTCTGAAAATAGAAGGGCAGATTGTATTTGCCGCCACAATCAACCTCAGCATCGTGAAGAGAGGCGTAATTACAGTAATAGCGACAAACATATAGGAGCAAATTCAGGATCAAAATTTATTTCCCAATGTTCTTATTGTAAAAAGAATGGACATTCTTCAGAAAATTGTAGACTTCGTTTAGGTTTATGTTTGATATGCTCAAAAGCAAATCACTCCACTGAAGACTGTTGGTACAAGAAACAGGGAAATGACTACCCAGAGCAAGAAAAGCGACTTCCACGTTCAAATAGGTCTCCGAGAAGCCGGAATGATAAGCGTGCAGCTTTAAACTAAAGGGCTCTGAGCCAAGGGCGATCCTCAGAGCTAACGGTAATAAGTCGCCCAATCATAATAGATTTTCAGGATTGAAAGACTATATGGATGACATTGTGGAAGAACTTAGCTCAGAGACGTTGAAGATTAATCCTCTGGATGAATCAAAAACGACTGGAGCCAACGCGACTATATTCCAAGACTTCGAAAAAATTGAGAAAGTGGAGGTGGAAGTTCATCAAGGAATTGAAGGTAGTCAAACTTTAAGGGATGAGGAAGATATAGAGGCATCGCCAGATGATACTCATGAAGAGTCAACCCAGATAGAAATCCTTAAGGATTCTGAATATTCAGTAAACTTCACACAACTAAAACCTGCTCAACTTTTAATGATACCCGTTAGTGTAGGTAGTGTAGAATTTAAAGCATTAATTGATACCGGTGCTATTAATAATGTTGTTGCTGAGTCGGTAGTAAAAGCCAATGGGTTGTGCATAGACACACAGAGACAAACTGCGGTAAAAGGTATTGGTAATGTTACCCATACATTGGGTACTGTAACCATGACCATAGGCCTTTTTGGAATAACTTCTATTCTTTCAGATTTTTCGGTGATGCAAGATGACCTAATACCACATCCCATTATATTAGGACGGAAACTACTACAGTCGCGAGGATTTAATATTGATCCTGCTAGCAATCGAATAAGTATGGCACTTACAGACACTTCAAGAGTTCAAATAACCTTTGATGAAAGTAATAGTAAAATTAAACGCGTAGACATACAAGGTGTGAATGTGTTAGCGGGAGAAGACATAGAACTGTCTCAGGAACAGAACCAGATATCTTATGAGATAAATGCACCGGAGAGTTTATATCGCGGGAAAACTCTATTTTATGATGGACAATGCAATAATGATATGATAGTGGGAACGGAAGGAATATTAAATGATAAGAAAACGGGAACACTGTTGATTCACAAGAGGTATATAAAAGATGAGAGAATATTGAAGATTAATAAGGGAGAAGTAATTGGTACTGTGAATTCTATCCTTGAACTCGAGCCAGAAGAAAAGGAAGATACAGACATGGAACCATGGACTTTGGAGGAGTTGAATGAGAAGATAGATATTGGTATCTTAGATGAGGAACAAAAGTCCAGATTCTTTGAAGAGTTGGTTAGGGTAAGTCAAGTCCTGGGGAAAGGAGACTTTGATATAGGAACCGCTGATGTCACTCCTCATAAGATAGAGCTGACAAACTATTCACCTATATGGCAAAAGCCGAGGCGATTCTCCGAGGTCATAAATAAGAATATAGAAAGCGAATGTCGTGAATTGGAGAGTAATGATATTATAGAAAGATGTAACTCACGTTGGTCATCTCCTGTTGTTCCGGTCCGTAAGGCAGATGGTTCACTCCGTATGTGTGTGGACTATAGGAGGTTAAACAGAGTGACCAAACCCATGAACTTTCCAATTCCCAATATTAGTGATTCGATTTACAGTGCTCATAATATTAAATTTCTTTCAAAATTGGATTTAGTTAAAGGTTACCATCAAATTCCAATAGACTACAATAGCCGCAAGTATACAGCGTTCAGTACACATTCATCTCAATATCAATTTAAACGACTACCCTTCGGTTTGAAAAATAGTGGAATCCAATTCCAACGTAATATGCAAGAGATTCTGAGCGAATTTAACACAAAAAGAATTATAGTATATCAAGATGACATCTTGATCATGTCTTCAAACTTTGAAGAACATCTCGACTTATTAAGCAGGATTTTATATACCTTAATGATTCATGGGATAAAAATAAAAGTGAGTAAATGTGAGTTTTTTAAGGAACAGGTATCTTTTCTTGGTCACATACTTAGTAATAGAGGAATACAGAAATCTCCAGAATTCATCAAGAAAATAGTTGAGTTTCCACGGCCAGAAACAGTGACCCAACTGCGTCAACTTCTTGGCCTAGCAAATTTCCAGCGTAAATTTATAGATAATTTTTCTACTATTGCTCGACCTTTGTCAGTATTGACCGGTGGGGCCAAGAAAAAGAAGTTGCTTTGGACAGAAGAGATGCAACTTGCCTTTGATACATTGAAAACTGAGTTAGCTAGGGAGGTGACATTAGCATTTCCAGATTATTCGCCAGAAGCAGAAACACTGGAACTATATACCGATGCGTCAAAATTAGGAGCGGGTGCATGCTTGTTACAAAAGCAAGGTGAAGAACACCGACCTATTGCTTATTCATCCATAGCTTTCTCCACTGCAGAGCAAAATTATCCCACGATTGAGAGAGAATTGTTAGCGATTAGATGGGGAGTCAAAACATTCAGATCTTTTCTTTTTGGATCCAGTTTTATTATCTATACTGATCAAAGACCTCTTGTGTATTTACACAACATGCATAGAGTTAATAGTAGGATAATGCAAACAATTGTGGAGTTGCAAGACTACGACTTTGAGATAAGATATAGGGCTGGTAAAAGTAATGAAGCTGCGGATACAATGAGTCGGATTATACAGAAAGCAAATAACAAAGATGAATTCCAAGATACAAACTACTTACCCAATGGCTTTAAAGTCATGGAAAAAGTAGAAGGAGGAGGAAACTCTTTATTTGTAGCTCTCCTTATTAAGTTAGACGAGTTACAGGATGAGTTACGAGTTCCAATACCTAAAGATCACTTGGAATTGAGGATGCAACTAGTTGAAGAGTTAATGAAAAGTCCATCTAAATATGGCATTGAAACGCGAGGAACTGGAAGGAAAGTATTAAAGGCGATGGCAATGGATGGTGTTTTACCCCGAGAGGAAGTCCTCCTAGCAGCGTGCGAGTTATTCGCTGTTAAAATAAGTGTTCATCATGGGATGAATACACCTATAATTTATCAAAGGAAGGAAAGAGAGAATCAGGATCAAGTGATTCACTTACAATGTCTAGCTGGAATCCACTTCAATCCAGTACATCAGCGAAAAGGAGTGAAGATGGAAGTAAATCCTTTGCATATTAATACAGCACAAATAACGGAAACTAACCCGGAGGAAAAGGAGACAGAACCTGACACACTCAATACACAGACAGGCAATACTGAGGAAATTCTTTGTTGTGAACACAATAACAATAATCAATGTTGTTACACCACATCTTGTAAAGGTGTGAAATTTTGTTCTCTTATAGATACCGGAGCACAAATAAGCCTAATCTCTAAAAGTGTATATGATCTAATTAAAGCTCAAGATTCCAATGTAGAATTGAATAAATGTGATGAGGTAATTAGAGGTATAGGCATTCGGGAGACTCAAATTTTAGGAATTGTAAATTTGAGTATACAGATAATGAACGTTTCTTTAAATAGGGAGGTGCCATTCGCGGTTGTAGATTCCGATAAATTCCCTTATTGTTGCATAATTGGTTTAAATTTCTTAATAATGAATGATATGGTTATAGACTTTGAGAATGGTGTCCTACACTGTGGCAGTGGTATTGAGGAGGAGATGAGTTTCCCTTTGAAACTCATTCAAGATATAGCCTGTCACCAGGGAATATATTTTGGTTCTTTTGCAAGCCTTAGTTCTAGTGAAAGTGGGCAGGAGCCTTATACTGATGATATTGATAGCAACAATTCTTTAGATAATCATATTGTAGAGTACAAGGTTGTAGGAGAACAATATGAAGAATTGCAAGACAATAATCATGCTATTAAGCTCTTAAAATTTAAAGTGAAAAGTAAGATAATTCCAGTTAAATGGAAAGAACAGCCATTAAGGCAGTTTAAAAGATCTTATAATAAATACAATATTGTAAATAATATATTACTAAGGGTTTCAGGTGAATATAAGTCCATAGTAATACCATTCAATCTAATGGTGGAAGTAGTGTATAAAACACATAAATATTTAGCACATATTGGAATGATGAAATTGATGGACATCATTCAGAGAAAATTTTGGCACCCTGCATTGGACAAACTCGTTAGAGACATTTGTAGATCGTGTTTAAATTGTCAAGTTTACAAGGTCTCAAGCAAACACATATACCCTCCGACAATAAAAATAAAAACTTCATATCCATTCGAACTGGTTTCAATAGATGTGATGCAACTTCCAAAGACATCTTCTAACAATTGCGCGGTTGTAGTAACAATTGACCATTTTACAAAATGGATCAATGTGGTACCTATCAAGGATAAGCGAGCACAAACAGTTTCTAAAGCTTTTAAAAATATATTGGCAAATCTTCCTAGTATACCTACAAAATTATTATCTGATAACGGTTCAGAATTTAGATCGACAGAATTCAACGAAATTTTGAATCATTTTAACATTGAACACATATACTCAACCCCCTATAAAGCATCGTCAAACGGTAGTGTAGAAAGATCGAATAGGACTATTATCCAACTACTCAAAGGTTTAGTTGAAGAGAACAATCAATGGGATCAAGTCCTTCATAAGGTGGTTCTTACATACAACTCCACCAGACACTCAGAATTAGGAAAATCACCCTCTGATCTGATATTGAATGTTGGGCATCAAAGACCGGACATACTTCCAATGAGTAAAGAGCTTTCCTCAAATTGGAAGAAAGGACACCCTAACTTTGTACCATATCAAATAGGACAAAAGGTACTAAAAAAGATCCAGAAAGTTGGAAATCAACTAAGCGATAAATTAAAACCTAGATATGAAGGTCCTTTTGTTATTTTTAGGATCAATACCAATACAATTTCTTATGTAATCCGAGAAATAAATGCAAATAATCCAAGAGAAATGAAAGTTCATTACAACCAGATCAAGGAGTTTATAGAATTGCCTGCCTATCTACGACATCTCATACCTTCTGAAAAGGAACCTGTTGTGTTTAGACAACCAGAACCTCTTGAGCAGGATGGAAACTTTCGCGATGTGCATAATTTCCGAAAGTTCAATAGTGACCCAGATGCAACTGAGGAATCATCATTTAGTGGGTTTTCTCAGACGAGCCTGAGTGAAAACTTGAAAGCGCAAAATGTCAGATCAAATCCGTCATTTAGCGGCTTCCCTGACGAAAATGCAGATGAGAACTTGCCAGTGCAAAATAAAAGTTTGAGTAAATCATTGAGTGGCTTTACTGAGGAAAACACAGATGATAACGTGCCAGTGCAAAATAAAAGTTTGAGTTCGTCATTTAGTGGGTTTCCTGAAACAAACTTTGGTGAAGGCTCGCATACACAGGTTTCTAAGGTGGTTTCTAAAGGCATATCTGTTGAAAACCTGGGTGATGGACTGAAACAGGTAAATTCTAATTTAACATTCAGTGGATTCCTTGACCAATACATAGACAAATACGACTTGAATGTTCATAAGAGAAAATCTAATTCTAAACGATACTCGGTACCCCTGGAACGACTACAATGTTCGGAATATATCAAGGAGCCGAAAACAAAAAAAGATGATGTGGTCAAGACATCAACCCCAAATAATTTATCAAAAGAAGGTAATAATGCCCTAAACAATACTTCCCCAAATATATCAACAATTAAACGTAGTTTGTCTTTACCTGACATTCGAGTTACATCAAAGTATGACTCCAAACTGGAGAAAACCTGCTCAGTTTCGAGTCTAAATAAAAGTTTCCAAGAAAATCCTATAACAAATGATGATAATATAAGTCAATTAATAAAAAACTTAGATTTTGTAAGAAGAATGAATGAGGCCTGGACAATTACAGAGACTTTACTCGAGCAACATTTATCTGATAATACACAGTACTATTCACCCCCGGATAATGAAACGTCTAAGGTTGAAGAAAAGGCTGATTATGATGAAATAGCAACAAAGACCAGAATAGTGTTAGACAAAATTATAGGGAATGCTCGGGAAAGCCTAGAACTAACTAAAACCGTTCAGATAGGAAATACTGGGTTTCTAAGAAAGTTATATCAACAAGAATTATTGTCGAGTGAAACAAGAGTAAGATTTCAATATGACTCTGATCAAACGACTTCAATACAAACACCGGTTGAAAAGTTACAATTTTCGAATCTTCAGAGCACTCCGAGAAGAGTAACGAGGTCTATGGGTTGTGTCCTGGAGATTCCTAGAGTGCAGCCAAAGACCTTAGAATATCAAATGAGAAAATAAGTCCTTTATAAAATGTGCTATTAAAACAAATGGGAACATTTCCTAATAATGTGATATGAGAAGCTAGTATCAAATAATACGAGTAAAAGAAAATATAACATAATGATTAACATTATAAGGATTTACTTCAGAGGACATACAACACAAAAGGTGCATAATCTTAAACTGGTAAATGTTACAGTATATTGAGAGAAGTGACAAAATATAGTGAGGATATGGATTTCAAATAGAATAATAAAACAAATTTTACAATTTTATTACCTAAATTGAGCTATAGAACGAGATTCTGACTGTTTAGTTATGACTTGAGGAATAGACTTCGCAAAATTATGAAGTTGTTAAGAAATTGAAATAAATTGTAAGATAATTCTCGCAAGGTTGCGAGACAATTACCACAGTTATAGCTGTTTTTCACAAGGCTGTGAAATCAGTTCTATATGATATATATTGTAGACTCTTGAAGTTGTGGACCAAATATTAATCCTTCAAATTTATTTCCCACAAGGTTGTGGGAAATCCATAAATTAAGTCTCACAAGGTTGTGAGGTAGGTTAACCATATTTCTTCCCCACAAGGTTGTGGGAATTCCATTTAGTTAAGTCTCACAAGGCTGTGAGGTCTTATTTTTATCTACTACAAGGTGTGGTTAATTTATCAATTTGAACCTCACAAGGCTGTGAGGTCAATTAACAACATTTCTTCCCCACAAGGTTGTGGGAAATTCATCAATTTAAACCTCACAAGGCTGTGAGGTCAATTAACAATATTTCTTCCCCACAAGGTTGTGGGAGAATAATCAATTTAAGTCTCACAAGGTTGTGAGGTCATGTAAACATATTTATCTCCATAAAGTAGTTGGAAAAGTTTCAACTTACATCTCACAAGGTTGTGAAACCACTTAACAATACAATTTTCCCTATGAGGATGTGGAAACACATTCCTTTATATCTTCACAAGTTTGTGAAATTCTCTTAAGAGTTCTTACACCTTCTCCGTAAGGTTATGGGAAGGAATTTCGTTGTCATAAGGCTGTGACGAGGAATATCTGTAAATTTTCGTATAGGAATTTGTTTGCCCACAAAGTTGTGGGATACCTATAAAATTGAGAAGGGAAGATTCTTACAAGGCTGTAAGGAATCTAACACTTTGAATCTGACAAAGTTCTATGAGGTTGGTCTCCCTATGAGGAGCCTTTGGAGGCGCTTTGGGAGCTATAGTGGTGAAGTACATAATTCCTCCGGTTACATTCGCTTATGAATAGTATTCAGAATTAATTTAGTAAGTTTCTGTTTATTAGATAACAATTGAGTCACCTGATAATTTCCAGTTTCATATTTGAGTTAAAGCCTAGAGGAAACTCTAAAGACAGAGATTTCTAATCTTGTGCTGGAGATGGTTCCCAATAGTGTATGTGTTCGCACAATTTGAAATTGAAATGTGAATATTTAACAAAATGCTGTGACGCTGCTGTGATTATTTAACTATAATTGAAAAGCAATATTTAAATATGTAAAAATGTTCAAATCCAATATGTATAAAATTATTTAGATATGTATAGAGTGTTGTCGAAAGATACTTTGTTTTGTGTGGGAATTCATTTATTGAGTTAAATTTAATTGTATTTGTTAATAGAATATTGTTTGTAATGTTTACTTGAAGCATAAGTGACTACTGAGCTTAAAGGTAAGAAAAAAATCGCTCACATTCCTGTTCGGAGTTTGTCAACGGCTCATGTACTACCCAGTCCTGCCATGTTAGTACAAAATTAGTTACTCTAATTGTGCACTAGAGGGGGAGGCATGTTATGATGGTTGCGAAAGCACTGAAATTCAATATTACATAACTTAGTACTAGTTTATATTCTTTATGTGTAAACCATCATGAACTAAGCTCCTTACCCTCTTGTGCAGGCTTATAAATCTATTTAAGCTAGTAATGGTAAAGATAGTTAACATTATTATACCCTTGAATACTGATGACCTAAATATTTGAGCCTGTAAAAATAAACTGCTTGCTGTCTTCATTTGCGAGCCTCTGCACGGACACTGGGTGAGCCGAATTTCTTGTTTCGTTTTCTCCAATGTTTATGTATATAGTATGAATTTATATAAATTAAGTAACATTTATGTACATAGAATTCAAAAAGGGATTTCCTATTTTCAGGAAGCTTCGAGCGTCGACACCTATCCCAAACTCATAAACTTGAGTTAAAATACCCCAATTAAAATCCCAATATCATTGACATAAGATTCCCCCACTTAGTACATATTTCTTGATGTATGTGTACCAATAGAATAGTACTCTATAATATAATTTAATAAAATCTCAACGTACAGTATTCCCATCACTAATTTATATTTGTGTAATTATTGCATCTGAATTCGTAAAGATTGATCGAAGTTGTCATTTGACACAATCATCGTAAGCTGCCACTTGTATTTATTTTATACCAACTGAGCTGTAAATTTAAAGTACAAAATCAAGAAAGGTTGTTTGGAGAACCCCTGTCTATCTACACTTGGCTAGTACCCATGTATATTATTATTTAGTTTTTTCATTGAGTTTACTATATGTATGTTTATCGTGTTCAGACTGTTGCATTAGAGTTACAAGAGTACTAATAATTAGTAGTCTTGGGACAATCACTATAACTTTTGAAAGTAATAAGTCTGGGAAGTATCTCTGGCTCAATTTTATTTATCTGCTAGTTTTTTGATACTTGAGTATGAAATTGTTATTATTGGGTCACTCCTATGTCCGTGATCTGGCACAGTATGTTCCAAGGACTATAGCGACTGGGGGAACTGAATATACTGTGGAGGCTGTGTACAGATCAGGAGCGGACTATAAAACGTTTCTAGAAGATAGTGATCTGTGGGCTCAGGTAACCAATAAAGAACCGCAGATTATAATAGTGATCTTGGCCGCTAATTCCATAACAGGGAAGTACACTAACTCCGAAATATACAGCCATTGTCG
>JBAGKJ010588885.1:0-11545 GCA_037179465.1 Phronima sedentaria | reverse complement strand
AGGTGACAGTTTCTATTTTGTTAAATTTTGATAGTATTAACGTTTCAACATTTATCATGATTCTGTCAATGCTTAAAAATTTAGGTTACCTAGGTACCTAAATTTTTACCATACCAATTTAAATAAATTTTTTTCAAGATTGAGATTCAATATAATTTTTGAGCACATTAACAGGATTTGAGCATAAATGAACTTCATCTACGCTTTAAGTAAGAGTACGCCTAAGCTAGACAGACTATGTTCTCTAACCCCCGAATGCAGTGCCGTGGTCAAGGGGGGGGGGCAGGCCCCCCTAGATAGACTTTTGCCCCCCGCCCCTGCTCTCATCAATATAAACTGCCCTAAACGTAAGAATATTAAATTTACTAATAACACAAACAATTAAAACTAAATTTCTTCCCAAGTTTAATTTTGTGTTACGTGCTCAATTAAATCGATGTTCTTCTTCTACAAATATACGATTAAATCTTTACACTGTAAGTACGAAAGCATTGCGATTATTATGAACAAGAGTTAAACTCTTGTTCATTCTGGTTTGCGATTACTAGTTAACGCGAATAGTCTACCTTTATTGGAAAAAAAAAGTTGTCAAGCGGGGGGGTGGTTTACTATCTGATTAAAAATAGCTATTTGTATTAAAGTTGAAGTTTTTCAATAGCGGTTTTAGATTTTGGAGAGTTCCTAGGTCAATCTGCCACCCTGCCTGCCACGATTGTACAGCACTAGTAGGTAAAAAGGAGAAAGGAGTCCTTTGCGATAAGTGTGATAAATGGTATCACACGAGATGCCAAAAAATAACAGACTCTGAATATCTTATGCTCATGAAATTAGGTAGGAAAGTGCTTTGGTTTTGCAGCTCTTGTAAAAAAGATGAGTTGAGCTGTGATTATGATCTAACATTGTTACGTAAAGAAATTAGTAGCATTAACAACGATATAAAGGGTCTCAGTGAGCAGCTAAAGAACATGATGTCTGGTGATAATGGTGTTCTTAAGAACAATGTCCCCTCTCTTTCTTACGCTGAAGCTGCTTCTAATCCAGGTGATAAAGAACTCTTCAATGACTTAGAAGAGAAAATTTACCTGAAATTTGATGATCTAAAAGAGAACCTTGTCAAAGAAATTAAGAATAACCTAAGCAATAATATTGGTAATAACTTTGAAAGAACCTTACATACAAATATAGAGAAAGTATTTGATAAACAAGAGGATCGTAAAGCTAGAAAGAATAATCTAGTACTGTTCAATATCCCTGAATCATCATGCCATGAAGCTAGAGATAGAGAACATGAAGATCTTAACCTTGTCAAGGAACTTTTTGAAAGAGGAGTTAAGCTGACTGACATTAAAATTGAGAAGACTATAAGGTTAGGTAAATCAGCAGGTAATAACCAAAGACCTAGGCCTTTGCTGGTTAAGTTGGATAATAATAAAAGCAAATGGGAGATCCTGAAGAATGCTAAAAACTTAAAATATGCCACTGATCAAATGAGAAATGTAAGTATTGTCCCGGACATGAATGCTGAAGAAAGAGAATTAAATAAGAAACTGAGGATTGAACTTAAAGAAAAAAAAGGTAGGGGTGAAACTAACTGGTTTATCAGTAAAGGCAGGTTGATCCAAGGATCCAATGAAAAAAACTAGATGGTCATAAGAAGAGAAAATGTAACATTAATGAAATTTTTAAAATAAACCTTATTAATATACAATGTCTTACTAGTGTAAAAATGGTAGAAATTAATCAGACCATACAAAGTTGTCAGGATATTAATCTTTTTTGCCTTCTAGAAACCCATCAAACCCGTCATGCCATCCATTATCCTGACAATATTGAGTATGTATGTAAGATGAGAGAGCCTAATGATAAGAAAGGTGGTGGCATTTTGATTTTATGGAGGAAGAGCCCTTTTATTGATCTTGAAGAAATAATACATTTACATGATGATATCCTATTTGTAGAATGTAAGATTAAAGGTAACTCCTTCAAGATTATCATAGTTTATTTTGCTACCAATGATGATTTAAGGAATAATGTAATTCATAAAAATCTCATTAGAATTTTAAAGGAAATTGATGTTTCTAACGAAAAGCTGCTGTTATTAGGGGATTTTAATGGCCATATTGGCCTCCTAGGGACCCAAAAGATTGACAAAAATGGTAAGAGAGTTCTTCAATATATGGAAGACTTCAATCTTATACTTCTGAATATGGATGAAAGATGTCAAGGCACTATTACCCGTGAACAAAACAATCATCAAAGTGTAATTGATTTCGCCCTCATTAGTGGACCTGCCTCGGAATATATTGTATCAATGGATATTGATGATAAGAGAGACTTATTAGATATTTCTGACCACAATCTTATTTCAATCAGTATGACATGCAATAATATTAATACCTTTACAAATAGATTCAAAACCCTAACTTTCAACAGGAAAGATCCAGACCATTGCAATAATTTTAAAGAGCTTATTGAAGCTTCAATCAGTAACTCTACCATAACATCTATCGAGGAACTCAATGAAATTCTCCTTACTAATGAAGACAGAATCCTAAAATATACAATCAAAAAAAGAATGGACATAGAAGACAAGTATAATGAGCCCTTATGGATTACAAATGATATTAAAAAACAGATTTCTAAAAGAAGAGAACTAAACAAACAGCATAGGAAACAAACTGACATTACCCTAAAATCAGAGTTATGGAATCAAGTTTTAATACAGAAGCAGTTTGTACATAAACTAGTTAGAGAAGCCATAGAAAAATATGAATTAGATATAACCAATAAAATCTTGAGTGACAAAAATAGATCTCGTAAAATTTGGGTACATATAAACAGACTTAAAAATAGAAATAATGCCATCCATAACACTATTCTATATGACAGTGAAGGTAATGTTATTCCAGATAATTCTATCAATAGTGTACTAGAGGATTTTTGGATGCCTATATATAACCAGCATAGCAACCAATTAGAGGAGACCTGGAATTGTTGCAAAGAAAGTTATAAAGATAGTTTTGACAAAGGTGACATAGCCAATATTAGTATGGTCACTGAAATTAACATAGAAAATGGTAGCTTCAACTATTTATACGAAAATATAAACTTTCCAATACATATGATAGAACATTACGAATATGTAGCCCCGATTAATGAAATAATTATTAAGATGCCTGATCCACTGTTTACCTTAGCAGACATATCCAATCAAATGATAAAAGTAAGAGACAATAAAGCCCCAGGCCCTGATGGCATCAAGCCTCAACTCTTCAAGATCCTTACTGAAAGCAGACCCTTTCTTTCAAAACTAGTTGATATCTTTAATAACATTTTAAATACTGGCATTGTCCCTGAAAGCTGGAAATTATCTAATACTGTGCTCATAGAAAAAGTTAAAAAACCCAAAGTTAACGAACTTCGACCTATAGCTCTCACCGACACTTCTTATAAATTCTTTATGGGAATAATCAAGGACAAGATACACAATCATCTAGTAAATTCTAAGAAAATCAATGATTACCAGACAGGTGCTACTAATGGAAGAAGAGTTACTGAGAATATTTTTATCCTAGGATACTGCATACAGAAATCTTTTACAAATAAGAGTTCACTTTATATCCTTTCTATAGACTACGCAAAAGCTTTTGACTCGGTGAAAAGGGTAGAAATACTAAATGTATTAAAGAAAATGTATATTCACCCTAAGATTATCGATATTATCTCAAGTATATATTCAAACGACAAGACTTGTCTCTTTCTGAATAAAAAAAAATACATTGATATCAACATCTCCTCAGGCATTAGACAGGGATGCAACATCTCCGCTTTGCTTTTCATTATGGTCACTTATGAAATCATTGAAGCTATCAAGAACATGGGATTTGGATTTAAGGATGATAATACTGTAATTCCTTCATTATTCTATATGGACGATGGAGTTATTTTTGCTAACGACAGGTATAAACTCACTTCAATAATAAATAATATCGAGACTATTAGCCTTAAATATGGATTAAAACTTAATAGAAGCAAATGCAAAATAATGAAAATAAACAACAAAGAAGACCTAGATACCAAAATAGCTAATATTGATGTTGTAGAGGAGATAAAGTACCTTGGTATCTTGGTAAATAATAGCAAAAATTGCTTCTCTTCCCAAATATCCAAAATCTTTACTGACTCAATTAAATATTCTAATCAACTATATTCAATTTTGGGCAAATCTTGTAACAGGATGCTCATAGGGAAAACTTTCTGGAAGGGCCTTGTCTTACCTAACCTACTCTACGGCAGTGATGTCATTAATATGAATAAGCAAAACATTGACAAAATGCAACGTATTGATAATATAGCCTATAGGGCAATACTACAAGTACCCTCTTTTACTGCTGTGGAATTTCTCCGAGGAGACATTGGTGCGTCTAGCTCCTTTGGCAGAGATATTAAAAACAAAATCTTGTTTTTAAAACATTCACTCAAGTCAAATGGAAACTCTTTGCTTCTCTCTATAATTCAAAACAACCTTAATAATCCTAAATTAGCTTGGTTCAGAACAGTCCAAAACTACCTGACGCTACTTAATATGAACATCAATGATATATTAAATTTGTCTGTAGAAAATATTAAAACTGCAATAAATAAATATGATAACAATACATGGAAAAACGGCTCTTCAAATAAATCTACCCTTTGTCATTATATGATCAAGACTGCAATCTGTGAAGAAAAATGGTTCAGGAATGGCAACAGATATTCAGTTATGATGAAAGCACGTTCTAACACTTTGAAATTAGGTTGGAGAGAGTGGCAGGTAGAAGAAAGTAAAATCTGTAAACTTTGCAATGTTGAAAACGAAACCCTAGATCACTTTCTTATTGACTGCCATAAGCTTCAACACATAAGATTCAAATCTATCTACCTCCAGTTGCCCATGAATGTTAATAAGAATGAAATAATTCAGATTATATTGCTTTTGAAAAGAGATAGTTTATTTAATGAGGAGTACTTTATTGATATAGTTAATAAATTATGGTTGGAGAGAAATAAAATCTTAAAAAGCATAACCAGCTAATTGTTTATCTTTGAAGATAAGACATGTTGATTCTAAATGATAGCTGGATTCTTTACTAATAATAATATATAATGAAAGATTAGTTTGATAATTACAGGTGTAAGCTCAGTCAATGCCCTGGTTTTGGAAAAAAAAAATAATAATAATAATAATTGCCTATGCCCTCAGGTGGCACTACTTTAAGTAAATAACAATAATGTGATTGCACTAACACAATTATTATAAAGTCTTCGTATTGATCTGCTGCAATCTTTGTAGACCTGTTATAGAAGGAATAATCTACAAAAATATTTCGTTCGTTCGTTCTACCGTGAGCATACCCATCTGAAGATATCCTACTCTCTACCTCGTCTCCCATGGCTGAGAGTGAGGAGACAAAGCCACTAGTTAAAACCTAGGTTCCTGAGGACTAAAAAGCACAGCACCAAAATAGTCTCATGAACAATGAGAAATAAATACGGCCGAATGAGTGGGGTTACCAACGGATGATACTGGTAGATATAAGTATGACCTTCTAGCACAAAACCAAAAAGCGAACAGAAAAATATGCTAAAGTTTTGTTTAACCAGATCAGATCTGTTTAACCAATTTGATGAAATTTGATGAAATTTTGACACGACGCCTCCAGGTGTGGCCTTTGTGCCAGTAACTATTGGCTAATGTTATCCTTTACAGTTTCTTAATTACATTTACTTCCTTCAGGAATCTTATCAATAAGTTAGGTGGCGTCAAGGATAGTTTGTTTTCAGTATTTTTTAGCATTTTTTTGGATTCTAAAAAGTTGTTTATTTCAGATCTTTTATTTTCTAGATTTGGGCACTCTGTCATCAAGTGGTCAACACTCATGGTCATATTGCATATTTCACATATCACAGGTGTATTTCTCTCTTTATCATAGTATTGTATATGTGTTAGCAGGGTAGCGTTAAGTCTTAGTCTTGTCAGAGGGATTTGAATCTCTCTTCTAGATTGCTCAAATATTGTGGGGCCTATTTTAGGTTTGAATTTGGTGAGTTGAGGACCAAACTTATCCCAATCAGATTGCCACCTTTGTTCTGCTTTATTTATTAGTATCCTCCTTAACTCTTTTCTTGAAGGCTCCACGCTATTAATAATTCGTAGCTCTCTTGATTGGTTTGCAATTCTGTCTGCTTTCTCATTTCCATGAATTAGTACATGGCTTGGAATCCATTCTAAAACAATTTTATCTTCAGGTATTTGCTTCAGTAGGGACTTAATCCAGTGAAGGAGGTAGTGGGCTGACATATCGAATGATTGAAGTGCTCTGATAGCACTTAGAGAGTCTGTTAATATGATGTATGTATGTGGTTTGTCTTTTATGAATGAAATAGCTGAATAAATTGCATAAAGTTCAGCTGAGAAAATTGTACAATGTAGGGGCAATCTACATTGCAGTTGAAAACCTTGGCTCCACACTCCAGCCCCACAGCTTTCAGTGTTTTTGGAACCATCAGTAAATACCTGCACTCTGTCAGTATATTTGCCCATCATCTCTTTGAATAGTCCGCGCCATTGTCCATTTGACAGCAGATCTTTACCCAGTATTGCTAGATTTGAAAAGATAGGGTATTTTTGGTATTCATACATAGATCTCATTGGGATAGCAGGAATCTTTATTGGGTCTATATTTAAGGTTTGGAATTCTTTTAACATGTTATATAGGACTGGCAATTTACATTGGCTTGACATTAGTTCATGTAATGGAGCTGATTTTGTAAGAAATTCTCTTACAGGGTGATTTTGAACTGTACAGATCCTGCTTCCATATTGCGTTAATAGTAGTTTTCTTCTTAGTTCTAAAGGCATTATGTTAGCCTCCACATCTAATTTGAAGTATGGCGTTGATCTAAGAAGTCCTAGTGCTATACGGATTGCTTCATTTTGGATCTTTGTTAGTTCATATAAGTTTGTTCTTGCAGCATTCATATAGAGAAAGCTCCCGTAGTCTAGTTTGGGTCTTACTAGCGCAGTATATAATCGTTTTAGAGTTTTGCAGTCAGAACCTTTTTTATTAAACGAGATGAGTCTTAATAATTGTAGGTCTTTTCTACACTTAATGGTCAAGTCTTTTATGTGCGGTCCCCAGGTCAGCCTAGAATCAAACTTCATTCCGAGGTATCTTACAGTCTTATTAAATTGGATGGGAGTATCACCAATTTTTAAAATAGGCAAGGTACGAACCCTTTTATTTGTAAATATTATTGCAGATGATTTCTCCGCTGAGAGCCTAAGACCCCAGAGGTCAGACCATTCCATTATTTGATCTAGGGCGATTTGTATAAGTTCTGTTGCTTCCGTTAGGTCTTCTGTGATGATCCAAAGGGCACCATCATCAGCAAATAACGAGTAATTCAATTCTTCCGGAATATTTCTGAATATATCGTTTATGCAAATATTAAATAAGGTGGGACTCAGTACTGAGCCTTGGGGCACTCCACTTTTAATAGGGTAAGAGTCTGATAGTGCAGATCCCACTCTTACTTTGACTGTTCTTCCAAGAAGGAAGCCTGCAATGAATTTGGGTAGGTTTCCTGTTAAGCCTATCTCTTTTATTTTAAGTAGTAGACTGTGTTGGCTGATGCTGTCAAACGCCTTCTTAATGTCCAGTAGAACAGCAATGCAGTATTTCTTCTGGATTAGGGCCATTCTGCAATCTAGTTCCAGCCTACATAGTCCATCATTAGTGCTGTGGCAGTGTCTAAATCCGCTTTGCTTGGGAGACAGTATGTTTTGCTCCTCCAAGTAATTTATCAGTCTAATATTAACCATTTTGCCTAAAACTTTAGCTAGGGTGTTCGTTAAAGTTATAGGTCTGTAGGACTGGAAGGAGGTTGCCGTTTTATTAGGTTTTTTAATTGGGATTATGTTGCCTTCGGACCATTGTTTTGGGTAGCCTTCCTTATATATATAGTTATAAAATTTTAGGAGCTCTTGCTTCTGCGTTTCACTCAAGTTTTTCAGAAAACTATAGGGAAGGGCATCAGGTCCTGGCGATCTTGAAGTGCAGCTGGTCAAAGCGGTTTCTAGTTCTTTTAGATTAAAAGGTGAGTTGTAGTTAATTGTACTGTTTTCAGGGAAGCTATATACTTCAGGTGGTATGGTTGGAGCATCTGGGGTCTCCGCATCTGTAAAAAATCTGGCAAATATATCTGAAATTTTTTGCGGGTCAGTTATGTACTGGTCATCTTGCTTGAGTAAGTATGATTTGGAAGAGACATTATTTTTTAATTGATTTACCTTCCTCCATACTTCATTTGTAGAGCTATATTCGTTTATGCTGCTTATAAATCTATTCCAGCTATCTGCAGCTGCTCTTCGAATTACATTTCTCCATATAGCCCTTGCTTTTTTGTAATTGATCCATAGTTGTAAATTAAATGGGTGATTTCTGTACCTATTTAAGCTTCTTTTCTTATCTCTTGTGCTTTTGATACATTCGCTGTTCCAGTAGTAAGTGAAGGTCTTGTTTTTTTTAGTAACTAGCGGTATGGACTCCTTTGCAGCTGTAAGAATAGCTGTTGTAAATTGTTCACAGGCAACATCTGCATTTTTGTAGTCAATTTTAAATTCTATGCAGGAGCGAAATTTGTTCCAGTCAGCTTTGTTAATATTCCATTTTATTGGTTCATAAGGTTCTTTATATGAGGTTGTACTTATGAGAATAGGAAAGTGATCGCTATTCATTGGGTCGTGATAGACCTCCCAAACAAAAGTACCTCCTATGTCAGGAGAGGATAAAGTCAGATCTATGTGCGTCAGATTCCCGTTTGTTGCTAGATAGGTAGGGTCACCTGTATTCATTAGATTTATTCCTTCACTACTTATCCACTCATATATGATTGAACCTCTGGTATCTGTCTTCTCATCTGGGGATCCCCAGAGTGGGTGGTGGGCATTTGAATCAAAACAAATGATATAAGGATTTATCAGTAGTCTACTTAGTTTGTATAATTCATTTTTAATATGATCATTAGACAGGTCGGGAGGAAGATACAAGTTAAATATATTAATTTCTCTATTGTTTATAAATACCTTTGCTGCAGCCATCTCCAGTCCTATATCCATATCTAAACTAATAAAAGGGATATCATTTTTAATGAGGATTGCTACTCCTCCACCTCTTCTATTGGCTCTCGTATCTAATTGCCGGAAAGTGATAATTTGATATTCTTAGTTGTTGAGTTGAGAATAGGTCAGTTTCCTGGATGCATATTATTTTAGGACTCAGCAACTCAATGCATTTTTGAAGAAGAGGTCTATTATTTTTAAAATTTCTAATATTCCATTGTAGGAAATTTATCTTTTCAAATTGATCAGTCATAGTGGAGAACTAAAGTTTAGGTTACTGATGACTTGATTGGCAATAGTTTCAATGTTAAGTAATGCTGCAATTTTAGTTACGCACTCGATTTTCTCTGTTATGGTTTTACTGAATAATAAGGTAATAAATAAAGGAAATAGTTCGGGCAATAGTTGTAGAATCGTATCGGTGTTGCTTGCTGCTGTGTTAGTTTGATTGCTATTTGGTGGTTCATTTTCAACTGTCGTGAAGTTGGCTATAAGTGGGTCAGGTTGACTGCTAAAATCGTAGTCAGAAAGGCTTGGTGGATTAAACACTCGTGAGTAGAGAGGTATTTCAGGATTAGTTTGTAGGTTGTTATAGTTAGAACTAGTAGGTTGTCCTGGAGGTATGGTACTGGAATTGGAACTACTGCCAAAGGTGAAGATGTTTTGTGTTCTTTGTGTTGATGTAGGCATACTGCTAGGGATTAGAGAGTTTCCTTCTTTACTAATTGGTCTAGACTTATTTATTGGGGCAGTAGAGGATATTTGGATTTGCCTCTGAGTCACTGGTGTTGAATGTTTTTTCTCTAGTCTAGGTCTTGAGGACAGGCTAGGGAAGTTCTCTTGTGTATAGAAGCTTGGAGTATTAGGTTGGGAATTCTGACTTTGTTGACTGAGATTAGTAGCTGTTCTAGTGCGAACTAATTTCCTTGCATCAGAAAAGCTGATACCTTTATCAGCAGTCATTTGGCATATTTCCTTTTCTGTGATAATTCTAGGGCATTGGTTAGAGACACTAGAATGGTTGCCTTTACAGTTAATGCATCTGGGTGGATTAGCTTTAGGACAGTTCTGTTGGTTTTGCACGTGATCATTGCTGCCACATATTTTGCAGATTGGTTTGCTCCTGCAAATAGAGGTGGAGTGTCCAATCCTCCAGCATTTTCGACATTGCAAAGGGCTGGGGACATATTTATCAACATTGTACTTTATATAGGATAGCTTTATGCTCTCTGGAGCTTTTCCCAAAAAAGTGAGGACATAAAGCGGTATGTGTTCTTTTGCAGGGTCTGAGAACAGTTTCCTTACGTTAATTACGTTAAATGGGCGTAGGTAAGTCAGGAAGTCCTCAAGTGAATCATTTCTAAACTCATGTGCATAGATCTTACCATAGGTAAACTGATTTGTCCATGGTATAGTCACATTTATGTTTATAGATTTGTCTTTACTTATAGCTAAGTTTTTAGCCTTCTTGAGTAGGTTGAATTGTTCCACAGAAGATGCAGTGATAACAATTCCTCCCCCCCAATATTCTAGGTTACTTACATTGCCAGTTGCTCCACAGATATCCTGCAGTGCAGACTCCACCTTGAAGGGGTTGAAGGAAGAGAGTTTAGAAGAATCAGTGCTGGTTAGAAGTAGTTCCAGTCTATCCGTAGGTATTGACTCTACATTTATGGTGTTTAGGTCCACTCTAGCACTGCGTTGACTAGGAATATTCTGTGTCAGATTATTACCTCCAGCACAGATGTCCTGATCCATGAGTTCACAGTCAGATGAAATTACTTCACTTGCAGCAGATTCTGCTTCAAATATTTCTGAATCCATCCCTGTTTTCTCAATTAATATCTGTTTTCTTGATTTGTTATTTTTATGCTTCTTTTTACGTTTTAGAGTATTATTTTGATTACCTAGGGGCTCTACTGTACGAGAGGAGTCACTAGATAGGTCCTCCTTAGAGCCTTTGTCTGGCGGGTCCACCGGCTTAACATTCTTGCCTATTTTACCTTCTGGGGAGCTCTTGTCCGGAGGCTCTGCAGGTTTTGTAAACAAGCCAACTTTATCCACCATGGTATTAACAACTGCTTCCACTATGAATTACCAGTAGAAACAACTTGTCAACCTCGCAGCACAAAGTCAAAACACAAACTGATGTAAACAATAACAAAGGATATAATATAAACATCCAGTTATCAGCTGTTCATAGATGAATAAAAACCAAACTGAGTGCCAATCACAGTCCAAACCATAGATGAACTATACCACAGTCCAAACACTAAAAGCAAAGAAAATACATAAATAGAATCACACCATAGATTAACTATACATATAGATCAGTACATTTCGCTATTTACATGGGCTCAAATTTTGCACCACATTATTTCG
>JBAGKJ010577774.1:0-11572 GCA_037179465.1 Phronima sedentaria | reverse complement strand
TATACCCCACTTTACGATCAGGTCATATGTTTTGATTGTCTGCCACAAGATTCTTAGGAATTGAGTGGAGCTACCACACCATATTTAATTGGTGCCATTCTATTGGTAGTGAAGTCATATTCATATTTATACATTTTTTATATATATTTTTTGTTTTATTTTTTATACTCTAAATTCCAAATATACATTTGCGAACTCCCCTGGAACTCTTCAAAATGTCTGGACACGATGAAACGAATCAAATCCCATTACAAAACTTAGAAGAAGAGAAAGCAGTAGAAAGGGGTTGTTCATATATGAATGAACTTTTGGATGCAGTTGCAGTCGAAGAAGGAAAAATTTCTAATAAATCTAAAGCAAAATTGTAGGAAATCCAAACTAGATTGGAGCAATTTAAACTAAAAGAACCAACGGATATTAAATCTGATACCAATGTCAAGGATGAAACTAGTAAGAGGTTTGATAATAATACAAGTAAAATTAAAAAGGTAACTGGCACAAAACCTAAGACTTTCTCAAGACGGAGACATAAATTTAAATTAGAGGAAACATCAGGATCGAGTGACCATGAGGAGACATCTAGCCAGGCATCCTCAATCTCTTCTACTGTGTCCAACCGGAAGCAATTTAAAGATTTTAGTAGCATACAGCATACTGATACTAGTAACTTGGAAGATTCTGACGAGGATTCTGTTGAGAAATTTAAAAGTAAAATGAAGAACAAGAAAAGAGAAAAGGATTCATTTTATAAGTTACTGATTGAGAAGCTTGATAATAGAAAAATTCCGCGTTTGGATAAATATGACCCAAATAGAGATGACCTAAAGGAGTATTTAAGGAGGTTTGAAAATTATTGTGAATCCAATTTGAGAGGAGGTGAGTACTACTGGACACGTGAGCTCGAGTCACTACTTACTGGAGAGATTTTAGAGGCTTATTTGACACTGAGAGATAGAAAGGATTCATATAGATCAGTGAAGAAAAAATTATTAGCCTATGATAACGATATGAAAGACTTGAGAAAAGCTAAAGCAAAGGAAAGGTTTCATCAAATGAAGCAGAAGAAAGATGAGTCTATTTCTCTATAGCACACGTCTGGAAGGGCAATTTAGAACAGCTTACCCTAAAGTTTCAGAAACTAAATTGCAGGATAGTAACACATTAATACAGAAATTCATCGACACTGTCCCCAACTCTTTCAGGAGATTAATTACTGAGAAGAAACTCTCAATGAAAGTAGAAGGTAAGCGCCTGAAGTGGGAAACTATACAAAGGTTTTCCCGTTTTACTGACCTTGAAACTGTCAAAGATCAGAGACAAGATGTAGAGGATAGGGATGAAGAAAAAAAGACAATAGTGGTTAATATACAAAATGATGATAGGAATTATCATCAGAAGGAGAGGTGGTTTAAGCGTGATGGCAAGACAGTACGAGAAAATAGACCAGTAGATAGAGATAGGCCTGTTCATTATAATAGATCTTTTGAAACACCAAAACGGGATGATCCTCAAGGCACTAGACAGGGGGATAATCGAAAGAACTCAAAGCAACAGGTACAAAGACCACAATGGCCAAGGAGTCCCCCAGTCATGAAATGTTTCTACTGTCAAAAGCTCGGCCATATGGCCAATGTATGCAGGCTGAAACTCGGCCTATGTTTAATATGTGGTAAATCAAACCATTCTACAGAAGATTGTTATTACTATAGAGGTAACAATTCTAACCGCCATAACGGTAATGTTGACAATAAAATGCGGTATGATGGGCAAAATGAAGATAAGATAAAGGAGAAGAAAACGGACCGATCAAATCATTTCCGGCAGAACCAGACAAACTATTAAGCTCTGGACAGGAAAGGGGACCTACCAGAGCGCACAATGTTGCCCCAATGAATAGATTTTCTCTGTTAAGAGATGAGGTAGATACTCAAGGCTTGAATTCTATGGATGACTTAGTTTATCCTCCATTGGAGAAGAAAAGATTTGATAGTGTTCATTTAGGGGTATCTGGTGTGGGAGAAAAGGATTGTGAGTTTAGCGAGATTTTGGTAGTAGAAAGGCGAGGTTCAGAAGAGGCTTTGCACCAGGGTAAGGAGGATATGCGGAATATACAAGATTTCACACATAATAGGACGGTGGAAGGAAATATTAATACAAAGACTGATGTACACTTTGATAATACACCAGAAGTCTCAGATAATGAAAGTGGAGGTAAGAATATCATTCATACGATAAATTTTTCAAAACTGGAGCCAGGAAATCTTTTGAGGTTACCAGTTAGGATAAATAATGTGAAGATTTCTGCGATGATAGACACCGGCGCTGTAAATAATATAATTGGTGAAACCGTAGCACGTGAAACAGGACTAGATTTAATAAATACCAGTCAGCAAATAATTCGAGGACTAGGAAATGAACAAGTTTGCATTCTTGGATTAGCTGAGTCCAAAGTTTATATGGGGGGTATTGAAACGAAAACTGTGAAATTTAATGTAGTAGAAGACACTGTGATGAAATTTCCATTGATTTTAGGACGTAAATTTCTGAGTGAGCAGAAATTTTGTATTGATTGTAGGAATAGATGTATCCAGATTCCAAGATTGGATGGTTCAAAAGTTCAAGTGGTATTTGGGGAGAAGGAAGACGACATCGAGAAAGTTTATTTAGAGAATGTGAAAGTTTGTGCAATGGTAGATTCTGAAATTACAAGAGAAGTTACGGAGATTCCCTATGAGATTGATGTACCAGATTTTGTAGATTCGGGTACAGAGGTATATTTCAACGGTAATTCTAAGAACAAGAAAATTGAGGCAATTGAAGGAGTTATGGATAGTAACAAGTTTGGAAAAATATTAATAAGAAAGAGAATAACTGAGAATGAAGATAAAATAATTTTAAAGAAAGGTGAAGTGTTGGGGTCTGTTTATACGATGGTAGTCCTACCAAAGAAAGAGGAAGAGAATGAGTGTGAATGGAGTAGGGAAGAAATTAAAGCAAAACTTGATTTAGGTCCTTTGGAAGAAGAACAGAACCAAAAAGCTGTTGAAATGTTTAATAATGTTCAACAAGTAATAGCTAAACATGAATTTGACATAGGACAGGCTAAGGTGAAGCCCCATAAGATTGAGCTTCTAAACTACACACCGATCTGGACAAAGCCCAGAAGAGTAGCCGGTCCAACACATACTGAAATTACTAGTCAATTGAAGCAATTGGAAACTGAAGCCATTATTGAGCGATGTAATTCGAGGTGGTCATCTCCGCTAGTCCCGGTTCGTAAACCCGATGGGTCACTGCGAATTTGTATCGACTATAGGAAATTAAATAAAGTCACCAAGACAATGAATTTTCCTATACCAAACCTTATAGATTCCTTATATAGCGCTCATGGCTCTAAGTTCTTGTCAAAAATTGACTTGGTAAAGGGCTATTATCAAGTTCCCTTAGATGAAAATAGTAAAAAATATACAGCCTTCAGTTCACAATATGCACAATACCAATTCACACGCTTGCCCTTTGGACTGAAAAATAGCGGAATTCAGTTCCAAAGGAATATGCAGGAGATATTACAGGATTTTAACGCAAAAAAATGATAATTTACCACGACGATATATTAATTATGTCTAAAGACTTTAATGAGCACTTGGAATTGCTTCATGAGGTATTGTCGACATTGATGAATCACGGTATTAAGATTAATAGTAATAAATGCCAATTTTTTAAAAAAGAACTGACATTTTTAGGCCACGTAGTAAATGGCGAGGGTATCCAAAAATCCCCTGAGTTTATAGATAAGATATCAAAATTTCCTAGACCAACTACTGTTACCGAATTGAGACAGTTTCTAGGATTTGCAAACTTCCAAAGAAAGTTCATAGAAAATTTCTCTACCATAGCAAGACCTCTGTCAAGGTTAACAGGGGGAGCAAAGAGAAAAAAGTTGGTGTGGACACCTGACATGGAAGATTCTTTTAATTTATTAAAGCAAGAGTTGTCTAGGGAATTAAAGCTTGCATTCCCTGATTACAGTCCCCAGGCCCACCCATTGGAGCTTTATACAGATGCTTCGAAGTACGGTGCTGGAGCATGTATAATGCAGATGCAAGGAGGCGAGCATAAACCGATAGCTTATTCATCAATGGCATTCTCGATAGCCGAACAAAATTATCCCACCATAGAGCGAGAACTTTTAGCTATTAGATTCGGAGTAAAAACATTTAAATCATTTCTTTTCGGAACTCACTTCAAAATTTTCACAGACCAACGTCCTTTGACATATCTACATAATGTAAACAGAGAGAATACTCGACTAATGCAAACTATTGTCGAGTTACAAGATTTTGACTTTGATATTATGTATCTTCCAGGCAAGATGAATGAAGCTGCAGATACATTGAGTAGGATGGTGACGAAAGCAGCAGAGAATAAAGCTGAATCTCATTGCGCATTTTTACCGGAAAAATTGAAACTAATTGAGAAAGTAGAAGGCGGTGGTGACTCAATGTTTAGAGCTTTGTTGATCGTCTTGGAAGAGGTAGAATCTGACCTTGGAATGGAGATCCCTCAAAATCATTTAGCTTTGAGGAAAATTTTGGTTGAAGAACTATTGGAGAAACCTTCAAAATATAACTTGAAGTTGGATAGATACTCCAGGAAGGTAGTCCGAGCAATGTTAAATGAAGGGGTACTCCCACGTGAGGAGGTTATCCTGGTTGCAGCTGATTTATTTAAGATAAATATATATGTCTATCATGGCATGGTACAACCCATTATTTACAGAACATCTTCTACACCAAGCGACCCTATAATAGTTAATTTACAATGTCTTGCTGGAGTGCATTACAACCCCTTAAGATATAGGGGCTTCCAGAATGTAAAACATACGGGCAGTGAAATAGTTAAACAGGTGAATGATGATCTTGCGAAAGATGAGCTAGCTGAACAGAACCCAATCCAAGCTGAGGAGGTATCAGCTGTTGTAGATATTTGTATGCAGGTCAAAGAATATGAACGAGAAGTTCACTGCAACCATGATATACAAGACAAATGTTGCTATGTATATGCCTATAAAAATATAAAATTTTGCGCACTGATAGATACTGGAGCCGAAATTAGTGTTATTTCCGAGGATTTATGGAATAAGATCAGAGAAAATAACGATATAGGTATGGTTGAGTGTAAGGAGGAGTATCTTGAAGGAATTGGTGGTCATAAGTCTAAGGTAATAGGGATTGTTCGCCTTACTCTTGATATGATGGGAGTAGAGTGTGGTCAGGAGGTTCCATTTGCAGTAGTAAGCAGTGACCATATCCCATACTGTAGTATAATAGGAATGAATTTTCTTAGTACTAATGGGATAATAATACACTTTGCAGAAAATAACCTTTATAATGAATCGATGGAAGAAGAGGGACTATACTACCCTCTCAAAATATTCGGAAAATCGCCAGGTAGTGCCTCTACCTCATTTGTCCAGGTGGCACTATCAAAATATAGTGCATCACATACCGATAATAATACGGACAATGAGTCTGATTTTCAAGAACAGGAATATAATCCGTCTGTCAAATTTGAATTAGCTAATAGTGATTTTCATGCTATACAAGATAGGAATTATACCTTGAAAATTTTGAAATCAAAAATTAATAAGGGAATTAAGCCAAAGAGTTGGAAAGAACGTTCATTGGCCCAGTTCAGAAGGTATGAGTCACAACTTAAGCTTTGTAATGATATAATTAGGCGTGTTAGCGATGGTTACTCATCTGTAGTAATACCTTTTGCGTTGATGGTTGAGATAGTCCATAAAACACACGAGCAGTTAGCACATATTGGCACATTAAAATTGTTAGATATAGTCCAGAAACAGTTCTGGCACCCTGCTTTAGAGAAGGTAGTGAGGGACATCTGCCGATCGTGCCCTCATTGTCAGAAATACAAAGTGTCTCGGCAGAACATATACCCACCTACAATTAAAATAACCTCCTCATATCCTTTTGAATTGGTGTCTGTAGACGTTATGCTTTTACCGGAAACACGTTCTAAAAATATTGCAGTTCTGGTATTAGTGGATAATTTTTCCAAATGGTTAAGCATTACACCCATCAAAGATAAACGGGGTACTACTATCTCTTCTGTGCTCAAGCACAAAATATTACCAACTTTGCCTAAATTACCGAAGAAAATTCTTTCTGATAATGGGCCTGAGTTTAGGTCTAAGGACTTCGCAGAAGTACTTGAAACCTATAGTATCGAACACATCTTCTCGACCCCATATAAAGCGTCGTCGAATGGCGCAGTAGAACGTTCGAATAGGACTATATTACAACTGTTAAAGGGAGCAGCAGAGGCCAACACAGACTGGGATGACTCTTTACAGAAGATAGTTATAACTTACAATAATACTAGGCATTCGCAACATGGATTATCACCATCAGATATGGTTGTTAAAGAAGCACACTCATGTGAACAACCTATACCAGTTAGTACAGAGATTTCTTCCTGCTGGAAGGAAGGTCATCCCAAGTTTACACCGTTTCGAGTAGGTGAGAAGGTCTTAAAGAAAATCCAGAGAATTGGCAATAGGGTGAAATATAAACTGGAGGCTAGGTTTGAAGGACCGTACGAAATATTGAAGGTGCAATAGGGTGAAATATAAACTGGAGGCTAGGTTTGAAGGACCGTACGAAATATTGAAGGTGCAACCGAATACAGTCACATACGTGATTAAGAAAACTGGATCACCAGATTCTAAAGCGGTTAAAGTACACTATCGTCAGATAAAGCTTTTCATAGAGTTACCCAAGTACTTGAAGAAGCTCGTTGTGTTTGAAGCGGTGGATTCTGATGGCTATGTTAGTAGTGGTAGCTCAGATAATATATGCTTTGGTCCAAGTAGTATTTCAGTGAGAGCTTATGAAAGTGATCCGGATTCAAGTTCTTCCCATGAATCTAGTGATCAAATACCTATGCGGACTAGATTACAAAAACGAAATGCACAATATAATAAAAAATCTGTATGTGAAAAGGAAAAACTTATTCATCGAGAACCTCAACATGTTGGTGAGCCTTCCATAGAGCTTAGAATGAGTTCCTCAGAAAATCATATAAATATGAATCCCACTTTTGGAATAGTTGATAGAGATGTCAATATTTCAAAAGTAATCTCGACAGAGAGCAGTGTTGCCTTACAGGACAGGCAGTCTTGTACCGAAGAAAATATAGAGTTACAAGCTGCTAGATGTTTGGGGAGGCTGTATCCCAATGCGAGGGAGGCGAATTATCAAGAATATGAAATGTCAGTGGTATCAGCACACAACGATGGCGAGTTTTCCGAACCCAACTTGGTTGAACGGACTCTGAACTCTCTACCAATTACCCCAGATTTTAGTGGCTTCTCAGAGTTGGGACAAGACACTCGTTCCCTGGAATTTTCTGGATTTACGGGGAATGCACATACTGATAAACTAGCGAAGCTATTAGAGATTAAATCTGGTGTGTGCTCTGTAGACAAGAGAAGGTATTCTATTCCTTTAGGTAGGTTAAGGGAATCGGGAATCGTGAATAACTCTGGAATTGTAGTAGAAGCATATGCTTCTACTCCGAAGAGTGATAATGCCCATAGCATAGGGTGGAGTCAGGGTTCTATTTCCTCCATCCACCATGAACAGCTAACAAATAAAGAGATAAGTTCAGGAGGCATTGAATTCCAATTCAACCAAATACCATCAAAAGCCCAAAGTATAATGGAAAATGGAACTGAATTCAACTTTTTAGAGTTTATGAATGAAATGGAGAGAGCCTGGACTTACACTCAATCTAAGGTAAACCTTGAAATTTCTAAAACAACGACTAGTAAAGATACAGATGTTAGTCAAGACAATATAGAAAACCTACTTGAAAATGCGGAAAAGAAGAAGTTAGGTATGGATACTGTGAGAGTTCTTGTTGAGCTGAGAGATGAAGCGGAGAGGAATATAAACCATATAACGCGCACCAGATCGAGTAATCACAGATTTCTTAGACAAATGTATCTCTCCGGCATAATGTGTAGTAATACCCTGGTGAGGCACATGCAAAATGAAGGTGATTCGCCAGAGATTGACACTCCAAATCAAGTGCTGAACTTTGACGAAAGCCGGCCTGTTCGAAGAGAAACTAGGTCTAAAGGGCCTGTCCCAGAATATCCAAATGTTCAGCCTAAACCAATCGAATATAATAGGCTGAATTAAAACCACGATTATTGTTTTTCATTATATTAAAAAAAATTTTACCATATTCATTACTGCAATTTAAACATTCATCATCTAGTAATTATTGAAAGAAAATAATCATTCACTAAGTTTTTATTCATTATTGACATATAAGACAATCAATTATCATATATAATATTCATTTATCATTACCTATCATTCATTGTCATCATCATTACTTTGCATTCATTTGTTATCATAAAAACAATCAATTATCATATATAATATTCATTTATCATTACCTTTCATTCATTGTTATCATCATTACTTTGCATTCATTTGTTATCATAAAAACAATCATTTATCATATATAATATTCATTTATCATTTTTTTCAATCAACATAATGCTTCTTCAATGTGTAAATCTTGAAGTGAAGCTAATTTAACGTGATTTATAAGTGAATAGGGTGTGCTATCAGAGCAAGCGTAGTTGTGGGGTGTTGTGATAACTCACTGGTTCTGCCGGTGAAGCTTTAGGATAAATTTGTCTTGGAGTTTACCCGGCAGGCTAGGGGTGACTTGCCACACTGGTCCGATTGCGTATTGTTTCTGTAGGTACATCCAAACCATTAAGAATATTGTATCCAATTCCCGATTGTCATTACTGTAGTATGACTTGGGCAGGTAGAGTAATTTTTGTAATAACGCTGTTAGTTGAACCCAATGTGGGGTAATAGCATTCAAGACTATAGTGAGTGAGTAACAGATAGGTTAATATATTTTTACGTTGATTTGTACTGATGAAATAAGGATGTAAAAGAAAATAAAATAAAATAAAATAAAATAGAACTTGAAGATGAAGCATATGGTTTGTATCGCCTTTGGAAAGGATGTCTTATTGGGAATTAGTATGAGGACAGACCCTGATTTAGAGAGTTTTCCTTTTATATAAAAATTTGCTTTGAGTTCCCTGGCACACGATCTATATATTTAGGTTGATAAAATAACTGTATTGAGATCTGCATAGACTATGAGCGGTCCTAACTCAACCAGAGAGTTTAAGGAAATGAAAACTGCGATAGGTTTCTAGTTCTAATTTATTATGTAAACTACTGATTGTATACGAATTGTAACACACGGTATTTATGGAGCATCATCCTATCTAAAATGATATTGTTATAGCGGAGAGATTTAAATCTCATATTGAGACCATCATTCTTAGACATAAGTAGTAACAAGTATGTGCTAAGGATTTGTTTAAAAACCTGAGACTTGCTTGGACCAAATACACTTGTACATATATTTTTTACCCACCCGTGTTTTTTTCCTGTCTTTTTAAGTACAAAAATTTTGCACTGGGTGGGGAGGTATGTAGTGGTGGCATGTGCATGCATTGACAAATGTGTACAGCTAGTTTTAATAATGATTTGATGTTGCACTGCTACTAAATGCTGCTCTCTCTTGCCCATTGCAGATTTACAAATAAGACAGTGGTAATTTAGAAAGCTTATCTTTAGCTTTTGTTTGGTGATAGTAATCATCTGAATATACTGTATATTATTTTTTGGCATTGAAGATACATGTGTCAAGAAGTAAAGGATTTAAACTTTGTTATTATTCGGACATTAAGTGGAAATTAAGAGATCGGCTGCAGCACTGTGACATAGCTACGAGTATAGCACATAATAACATAGTCTCCAACACACAACATTCATTAATGGTCCAAGTACAGAGTCTCAGGGTTAGTTACTTAATGTTTGGTAACTTTATTTTTCTATATATATATATGTATATATATGTTGTGTACAGATAGGGTTAAATATAGTTGTTGGTTACAAATTAGTGTTCTTTTTTGTGAACAATCTCTCCTGTATATGGTGTATAGCACTTGTATTTGCACAACCGTTTAATTTCGGTTAAATAACTTAATTTTTATGTAAAATAATTATTATAAATAGTATGCTCTCTTTTTGTTTGCAGGGAGTTCGTTTTTTACATTGTGTTTTTGTTCAAGTAAAAAGAAAGTAGGATCAATTTCGTATTGTAACTGAGGATAGAAATTTGGATTATTAAAGCTGTAAATGTTAAATATATGAGAGGAAAGCAAGAAAGACTCGTCATTTAATTTGTTCACCCGCATTATCTAGATAGTCAACTCTTCGAATCCAGCTGAGTAACCTTTCTTTAATTTCTGATTTATGTGTATTTCATATGTTAGTGTATACTCTCAAGGCCTAAAGATATTTTGTTAATTGATAATCAATCACTGTTCGGTCAAGCTTAGGTAAACTTCACTGCTGTAGGTGCACTTGACCGTTGTATACTGTGCTCTTGGTTGGGTTGGACCCTGCTCATTGAAACCAAACGACCAAATTTCTTCTAAATAGTCATACCATTAAATAATATAAGGGTCTGCATCCTTAGTTTCTTTTATATTTGGAAGTATAACTTATAATTTAAAGACTCATGAAATTATTACTCGTTGGGCATTCGTATGTCCGAGATTTAGCTAACCTTGGGGTAAGGTCATTTTTAGTGGGAGACGAGTTAGTTGAAGTTGATTTCTTTTCCAAAGGTGGTGCAACTTATAATACTTTTCTGGCTGAACCCTCGTTGTTTGATGAGATTTCCAATAGGAAAGCAGATTTAATTTTGGTAATATTAGCAGGAAATTCAATTTCTAATAAGGTAACCAACGAGGAAATTCGAGCCAAAGGTAGAGAGTTTTATAAATCTCTGCGGGAGACTAATCCTTCCTCTCGTATTATAGCCGCTCAAGTTGAGTTGCGATTTTACGAGGCCAATAACAAGTGGGATTGCCCAGTCGGTGCTGACTGGACAGCTAGGAGAGTCCCAATAAACAATTATATTAGACGCGAAAAGAACAAAGACCATGTGCTGATGATTGCTGGTAAAGGGAGATTAGATGATAAGATTTTGTATAGAGATGCAGTTCATCTTAACAGTCTAGGTCTTAGACGATATTTCATATATATCAAGGAAACAGTAGCCTATATTCTCTCCGGGAAAAAGGTTAAGAAGGATAATTAAATTATCCATACTGCTACTATCCTTGTCTTGGGTTTGAAAAGTATATTATTCTTGGTGATACAGATAGTACAAATTACCTACCAGCTGTTGAATTTTAAGTATTGAGTTGACGGGAAGGGTTGCATTGATCTTCTTGGTGATCCTAGTTAGTACAACCTACCTACCAGCTGTTAAATTTAGGGTGATACAGTTTAATGCAACATTTCAGCTGTAAAGTAAACTTTGTTTAAACCGTGTAACTATATTGGTATTGTTATACCCCACTTTACGATCAGGTCATATGTTTTGATTGTCTGCCACAAGATTCTTAGGAATTGAGTGGAGCTACCAC
>JBAGKJ010566663.1:0-11589 GCA_037179465.1 Phronima sedentaria | reverse complement strand
AACCATTGGTACCAAGGATCTGTCTTCACTATTAAAGAATTGACACAAGGTTGTGTCAATTTGCATGATTCATCAGATTTTGGTGCAATGAGGGGTAAATCTTGGGTGTGGACTTATTTTTCTGCAGTGGGACAGATTTGCGAATGATGATTAGTTTAGTCATCCTATATGTGAAGTGTGGTCCAAAGAAAGCGCACAATTCATATAAACACTAGGGGTGTATCATGGCAACATGATTATTGGAAATACGCTGGACCAAGATGTCAACAAAGAAGTGAATTGTCATTTTGGAAGTGTTTTAAAAATGTGATCGTGACCTGAAGTGATACGTATGGTTGTGAAGTGATCGCGCAATTTAAGAATAGTTGCTATAAATTGTATTTAGTTAGTCTGGTGTTTTGATGTGCTTGGGCGCTTACAATAGCAATCTGAATTTTATGCCATTATAGAGAGTTTGTTTGAGGATTATTAAAGTGAGGGCGGTGTACGTAGATACGGGAGTTTTTCAGTGTAACTAATGCATGTTTGGGGCGGCAGGTTTAACAATTTCGGTGCTAAGTTAAACGATGCCAATATTTAGTTAATGGGTTTTTACACATTGCAATTTTAAGATTGGTTGTGTTGGGAGTTTACTAAACTAAAGGTTTTCCAAAGTCTAACCAGGTTAAACTTATTTATGCGAGGGACTCCCGAAAATTCCGGCTAGTGGGAAAAGTATGAATTTGTTCGTGGCTGAATTTGTTCGTGGCTGAATTTGTTCGTGGCTGAATTTGTTCGTGGGTGAATTTGTTCGCGGGTGAATTTGTAAGTGGGTGAATTTGTTCGTGGGTGAATTTGTTCGTGGGTGAATGTGTTCATAAGTGAATTTGTTCGTGGGTGAAATCGTTCGTGAGTGAAATTGTTCGTGGGTGAGTTGGTCGTGCCTGAAATTTATTCGTAGGTAGTATTACGTGCGTGATATTCTCGATTGACAACCTTGTCTGTAGTTTGCCTGGCTATAGCTTTGTTTGTGGTAATTTTGTCGGTCTGTGTGTAATGTATTTAGTGTTTGCATTTTTTGTTATTTTGTTCCCCGTTCCAGTTGTTTCGGTTGTATGCCTGTTTTCCGTGCTACCTGTGGTTATTTTATCGTTGTTAGCATTTAAGTGTTTTGGTGTTGATTAAAAAGCTATTTCTTCGTAGTCTTCAGCCGTGTGTTTATATAGGAGATTTTCTTAGTTGCCGTACCGCTAAGAATTAGCTATTATAGTCCGCAAGTTTGAAGTCTGTGTTTTGGGTTTAAAGTGTTTCGGGAGGTTAATATGGTATGGAGTTTTGTATCGCAGGATTAAAAATATATAAATAGGAGGTTTGAGAGATTTAAGAACATAGTGTAGTTGACTGGGAGTGTGTTTTTGTTTATTATATTTGCGCGCCATTTAACTTAACCTAATCCTTATAAAATTTCTAGGCTTTTATATATAAGGCCAGTAAAATTGAACTGCACTACTTACCTGCTGCTCGTCGAATAGATGACCTGAGTGGCCGCCCGGCTAATATTCTGCCTAGTCCGCTGTTGCAAGTTACTTCAATAACCCCTTAGAGGTGAGTTCTGTGACCGCAAACCTTTAGTCTACAACATAATGGTGAGTCTCGTGGTCCGCCCAGGTTTGAATGGTGAGCATGGTCAGAGTTTAGCTCGCCAATAAACACAGTCACATAAGTTGATACTAGGTAAAAACTGAGACTTTAAAACAAGAGTTTACAAAACCTAGATTCGCGTACTAAGATTGGATAGCTACATGCGTTGCCATGATTGAAGATTAATTATATGCCATTAGCTACTTGGAACTAAATTTGATATATGCATAACAAAACTTTTATGGCTTCGCGAAACCCTTATTTAGGGAATGTATAGACCGCTAAAATTAGTCCAAGAACGTGATTTTCCAATTGATAGTTTCTAGTTTATCGTAATTTAATTTAAATACATTTCCTGTGTATGTGTAAATTTTACATACTCGAAGCTTTAAGGAGGGTGTTCTTTTGGTTAGGGTCCCTGGTGCGCGGGACGTCAGAGGGCGAGAACGTGGTTCCGTGGGAACTATACCTGGCGCACTCGTGGCATACGTGGGGCCGACGATTCGACCGCCTACTTCCAGCCGGACTCACCCATCTACCGGTGGCCACAATCAACACTCCAGCCTAACACCGGGGAGTAATCTAACTAGTAGACGTAACTAGTGTTGGCGAAACTTTAAAGTCCGAATATTAATTGGGTGCTAGTTCATTAGTCGGTCGCCAGTGTATTTGGGTCTTACACTTAAAGGGTTTACAACTATATTTAGTAAGTTATGCCACAGAAACTTGCTATACTGTAAAATACCACGTGTGATTAGTTATTAATATAATTAAGTGTTTGAAGATTTAAGCCAAGTCTATAAAACTGTTTATGGGTGTTATTTATTATATTTTGTATTTAAATAGTTTCTAATTGCGTTATTGTTGTATAGAATTGTTCGCGTATATTTAAGAACTAATAAAACTAACACTTTGCGGCGTTTGTTTCCCGTGCTTGGAGCTGACCATTATAGGAGTTCGAATCTGACCTATGGTGATACAATCCTTAATAGTAAAAAGTTATTTACTGGTACTTACTCGGTGCTGTATTAACTTACAAAAAAATAACCTCAAAACGTTGTTTCAAATTTGTAACGTAAAAAGTCTAAGATTTACATTGGTCCTTCGAACTTTGCGGTCTGCTCCTTGCGTAGGAATTAAGCGTTAACTTAGGCTAGGGGGAACTGCAGGAGTATACTCGGAACTACGGCAGTGGTGAGTAGCAAAAGTTCAACCGCCTTTTCATCCTGAATTTGGTTAGTTTTCCCGACACCTGGGTGAGTTTTGCCAGTTCAAAATTGGTAGTTGCTTCTAACCAATATTTTGGTGAGTTTAAACGTATTGAAAATTTTAAAAATTTACTTGCACAAGTTTAGCTTTTGGATTTTTTGCGCAACAAATTATGTTGTGGATAACCTATTTATATTCTTGAAGTTCTAGGTATATTAGGTTCCTTTCTGCGAAGTAGAGTTAAAACCTTCGTATGGGGGTTTTGGAGATTTCTATAGCTCTATAATAACTAATTTGTAATTGTTGGTTGAAGATTAAACCAAAACTATTTTGATTTATTTCGCCGTACTTTTTCTCGGGATTTTTTTCGCTCAAGTTTGCTGCGGATTTTTGTGAGGTATTGTAAAGTGACTACAGTGCAGTGGTAAAGTGCAGTGCAGTGTTGTGAAGTGCAGTGTTGTGTTGGTGAAGTGCAGTGTTTTGAAGCAAGGTTTAGTGAAGTGCAGTTAAGTTTATTTAATACGTTATAATATGGCTGAGAGTAATATAACTAGATCTAACCCGAATAATATAGAGGACTGGAATGTAGACACACCAAGCATAGGACATTTATTGGATAAGGAAGCTCCTGAGACTTTCACAAGGCCGGCCGCACCCTCTCTGTTTTCAATGCCTATTACGGATACTCCTAAAAGTAGAAAGTTCCCAGAAACAGGAGGGGCCGCTAGTCTTATAAGTAAGGTTAGTTGCACGTGGTCCTCAATGCAGCCGATTGTTTCTATTGATGACATAAGAAACTTCAAAGTTGGGGACGATTTCAAAGCATCAACCCCTATTAACGAGAAACAGATTGGAAAAGACCGGTGGGCAGGCCAAGGAGTAATACCTAAAACTAGAAATTCCCAAGATTTTTCTTTGCCACGGACGATTGAAGAAGAAAATGCCGCAGCCGTTGAAGACACGTGTAAGTATGTATCTTTCATCATGAAGAACTTGGTTAAGACTGTGAATATAATGCCGGAAACTGCGAAAGATAGTGTAAAAGAACTTTGTCAGGAACTCGGACAGATGGAGCTTATTCAAGCTCGAGGAAAAACACTGACCGAATCTGAAGACCTGGACACTTCTACAGACTCGACAGACCAGCTAGGGTCAAAGAAAAAAGTTCGTTTCACGGATAATCAACGCAATTCAGGATACATGTTAGGTTCTAAATCTAAACTGGAAGGAGGTAAATTCGAAAACTATTCAAGCTTAGATGTGCCGCCTTTAGGGGCAGAGTACGTCGGTTTAGCTAATGATTGGAAGAAGTTTAGGAAAGAACCTCTTCGGCAAAATGAAATATTGAATCCGTTGGTGGCAAATACCCGGGTACCAGCGACGTCTAACGTTAGAGCCAGTGTATCGCGTGGAAACTACAATCTACGACGCGACGCAACGCTCTTTGACTGCAGACCTCCAGAGGAAGTGCGGGTTGGTGGTTCTACCCCTGGAATTCCAAACCAATGGTCTGCAATTCCTGGAAGTGAAGCCCAGCACCATGGCAGTGCATTTTCAAGAGCACCTATAAGCTCTACGATGGCATACCCCGATTTCACAAATATTAGGCCAACCTATTCCCCGGAAGACATTGTGCAGATTCTTTCGCGATTTGATCATCGTTCAGTGCCAAGGCCTCAAGACTTTGACACAAACACGGGACGGTCCTTTTCTAAATTTCTGACTAGTTTTGAAGAGTATTGTCACCATAACTTCAAAGGGTCTTCGGATCTATGGATCACTGAGTTAAGGAAATTCCTGAGTGAAGACTTGAAAGAGATATTTGATGCCCTCAGAGTCCCTGACGATAATTATAACGTCATGAAGAACAAACTAAATAAGTGGATGGATGATAGAAAAGATGTGGTTGAAGTTGACGACAAAACCAGGTTTGCAAAGGCAAGTAGAAAGCCGGGAGAGAAGGTCAGCGTGTACGCAGCTAGATTGGAAAGCTTATTTAGGACCGCGTATTCTAATAGAGATCCTGAAAAAAGTAAGAAGTTGAGAGACAAGTATTTAGATGGCGTTCCCTCAGACTTTCGTAATCAACTACAGTCCTTTCGAGCGATGTCTAAAGCTATGAACGGAGAAGAAGTCAAGTGGTCTTCCATCGTAGAAATGGCATGTCAGCGTGAAATTCAGTGCAAGCCACAAGAAGCAGAGGATCACGCAGTATGGCTTCAGTATCCAGCGCCCGAACGGAAGTCACGAACGTTTGAAAGAAGAACCCAACAGTACAACACTGCTCATGCTGGATCCAATCATCCCCTAGAAAGGAGAGAAAGGAAGGATACATCCAGAAATAGAGGGTGTTTCCATTGTGGAAAGCCCGGTCATTTCCAAAGAGATTGTTGGCAGTATTTAGACTTGTGCTTTGCCTGTGGGGCCAGAGATCATAGAATTGCGGAGTGTCCAAACAGGCGGGTATTGACTGGGGCCAATGCATTGCCACCTTATGGTAGAAATCAACAGAATAATCTCTTTGGTGGCAATAATCGTGGATCTCACTTTCGTGATCGTAGTGTTCCTAGTCGGGAAAGAAGTCGTTCTCGAGTTGGCAGGGAATTCAGCGGTCGTTATGGTAGGGAATCTTATGATCATAATGAAAATGGTGGCCGGAACCCTGATAGATCTTCGAGAGCAACGCCTGGGTCTCATAATAGAGAGTCTACATTTGTACCTCAGAATTCCGATCACATCCAGACAAGTGAACAACGTTGTTCACAACGGTTGGAAAACTAACCTGTTCTGTGAGTGAGGGAGAGAGCACAGAACTGGAAACTATATCTCCCAATATGAGGCTTTCAACTTCTGAGGTTGAAATTACAAATCCCGGGTCAGCCGAAGGAGTACATTCTTCTAATACTGAAGGTACCTATACTTCGATGGAGGTAGTTGATAAGGTGGAAGTAAACTTTGCAGAATTGAAGCCTTCCAAGCTTTTCACGGTGCAGATCCTTATCAATGGTCGCAGCATTGAAGCCCTAATAGATACCGGCGCCAGTGGGAGTTTGGTTCAGGAAAGCTTGACTTCCGAACGTATTCCCAACTCTGGTGGAAATATTATGGGTTTGGGAGATCAACGATTTTCATCGATAGGACACACTGACATAATTTTTGAGTTGGGTAATCTAAAGTTTATGGAAGGTGCTTCAGTTGTACAAGATAAAGCTATAGTACACCCTGTGATACTGGGTTGTAGCTTTCTTACTGAAAATGGGATGAGCGTGGACAGTGTTCGTTCAAAGCTGTCGATGCAATTTGCTGGAGGAGTGTGGGAATTCTATGCCGAAGAAAATGTGTCCGTGTTTAGGGATCTTGCGGTAAGAACCGTTGAGAAGTGTTGCTTAGAAGCCGGACAAGCTGAACTGATCGAAGTTCAGGTACTTGGAGAACATAATAATACGCCAAGTATAACGGAGCTCTATTTTGAACCTGTGCTTAAATATTCGGAGGGTGACATTTTCGTTACTCCTGGGACGATAGACTTATTACAAGGAAAAACTCAAATTGCCATTTCACTGAGCAAAAGTGCTAAGAATCAAAGGATAACAATACCTAAGGGAACCGTAGTTGGCACTTTTTCTTCTATCGTAGAGTTTGGCACTCTCGATTGCAACTTTGCGATCGATGAAGGCACACCTCTGCAGATAGAAAGTATCGACCTAGACAAATTATCACCAGATGAACAGGTTAAGGTTCGGGAAATGTTATTGAGACGTAAAGAAGTTCTGAGCAGTGGAGATGAGGATATCGGATGTGCAGGAATTACCGAGCACCGGATTGAACTCTACGATAGTACACCGATACGTCAGAAACCCAGAAGATTTCCAGAGCCAGTGGTGAACGAGATAGAGAAGCAGTGTGAAGAATTGGTTGAGATGGATGTGATAGAACACAGTAATTCTCCTTGGTCATCTCCTGTAGTTCCCATCCGGAAGAAAGATGGAACTCTACGATTATGTATAGACTATCGCAAACTTAATGCAGTTACCAAACCAGACCGCTTCCCCATGCCTAATATGACCGATCTTGTTTTCAGTTTGCATGGTACCTTGTTTTTCACCTCACTTGACCTGGTCCGCGGGTATTATCAAGTTCCCCTTCACCCAGATACAACAGAATTTACAGCTTTTTCAACCAGTCGTAATCATTATCAATTTAGGAGATTAGCATTTGGCTTAAAGAACGCTCCGGCTGCATTCCAGCGTGAAATGCAGGCAGTGCTACACGAGTTTAACCCGAGCGATGTGATAGTGTTCATTGATGATATTTTAATTATGGGAAGGACTTTTGAAGAGCACCTGGCTCTTGTTGAAAGAGTTCTTAAGACTTTGGAGGAATACGGAATGAAAGTTAAGTCTGAAAAGTGTTGCTGGTTTAGGGATGAAGTTAAGTTTCTTGGACATGTGGTAGGACGAAAAGGCGTACGGAAAGCTGAAGACTATGTTGAATCTGTAAAAAGCTTTTCTCGACCAAAAACTGTGAAACAACTTCGTTCCTATATAGGATTGGTAAATTTTCAGCGTAAATTCATCCCAGAATGTTCGGTCCTAAGTAAACCCTTAACAAGGTGGCTGGGAATGAGTGATAAGACTGAGATTGCTTGGACTGAAGATATGGACGAGGCGTTTAATAAACTGAAGGAAGCTATGATGGAAGATGTTCAACTGAACTACCCAGATTATGGGCCAGATGCAGAACTTCTGGAGATATCGTGCGACGCTTCGAAACTTGGTGCTGGCGCGTGTTTGACGCAAATCCAAAGTGGCGAACGGAAAGTTATTGGATATGCTTCGACAACATTCAATGATAGTCAGCGGAATTACAGCACGATAGAGAGAGAGTTAGAAGCCATAAGATGGTCCATAGCAACGTTTAGAAATTTCATTTACAGTATCCCATTTATTTTATATACAGATCACCGCCCCCTTGTGTACATGTGCAACATGTCAAAAGTAAACTCGCGTATAATGAGAACATTGATGGAGTTATCTGAATACGAGTTTTCAATCCGCTTTAAGCCAGGGCGCGATAACCACGTGGCAGATACCCTTTCGAGACTAGAACCGGATCCCTTGCCTGACTTAGACGTGCCAGCAGAACCTAGTAATGTGCCCGCTAGTTTGCCAGAAGGATTGAAGGTTCTGTCTAAGGTGGAGGGAGGAGGTGATAGCCTTGTTACCAGTTTGTGGTTGATTTTGCAGCACCACTGCGAGAACTCGGATTCGGATGTTGTGGTTCCGGAAAGTCCGCTGTCATTGAGGAGAGCTTTGGCGAGAACCTTATTGGAGAATTTGGGCAGTTATAACTTGTCTAAGAAGAAATCTACACGTTGTATGGTTAAATTGTCTGAATTCAGTGGTCAACTGCCTCCACTGGAATTTATAGAAGTTTTCTGTAATAAGTACAATTTGCAAGTTTGGGTTCATCATGATGGGTGTACACCTGTATTACACCTACCAAAAGAAAGCGGAGTTTCAGCTACCGAAACCTTTAGCAGACTACACCTTCAATGTATTGCTGGAGTTCATTTCAATCCTCTGGTCGAAAATAGGAAGTATAGCCCCGAAATTCCAGAAACAGTCCAGGAAACTATTCTGCCATTGGAGAAAGATAATTTGGACTATAACGTCCTCCAGTTTTCCGAAGATGCCCAAGTGCATGAAGACTGTACATGTGATAAATCGATCGGGATGACTAGAACTTGTGTAACCGTCGGTGGGAGAACTGTGTGTGCCTTGATGGATACTGGAGCACAAATTAGTCTCCTGCGACAAGATGTTTGGGATTCTCTGCCGGAGACTTTCAGACAGAATGTTCCCGTTGATAAATTGGATTTGTCTATAAATAGTATTGGAGGAGGCAAGATACGTTCGTGTAAATCTGTGAAGATAGAGTATGCTTTAAGTGGTCATGATGTCAGAAATGACATTCATTTTGCACTGGTAGATGTTACAGCAATGCCATTTTGTATGATAATAGGTAAGAACGTGCTGGAGCGTCTATCTGTTCAAATAGACTACAAGCAGATGAGCTTTAGCTTTGAGGCAATGGATGGACGAATAAGGACAGCGCTGCGACCTCTTGAGGCGAAGTCTTTCGACGTGGAATACTGTTTTATACAGGATACTCTAGTCGAGTCCTCAGTAAGAGCTTCAGAACTACAGTTGCCTCTTAAGTTAACGAAAAAAGAAGTCTGTGATCTTCAGAAGTCTGATCACACCTTGAGGCTACTGTACAAAGTAATTAAGAACAAAAGAATGATTCGGTCTAGGGCCAAAGAGATTTTGCACATGTTCTTAAGATACATAAAGAACATAAGTATTAAAGGCGGGGTACTGGTGTATGGGAAATCTAATTTAGTGTTACTGCCGGAAAAATACATCATTGAAGTTACGAGAGCTACACACGAGCAAATGTCACACCCTGGGAACAGAAGGCTGCAGACATTTTTGAATGAGATCTTTTGGCACCCAAGATTAGGAAAGATTGTTTCGGATATTTGTTCGAGCTGCCCAGTCTGTCAAAAGCAAAAGGTTACGCCTCAGCATGTTAAGCCACCCATGCTGAAAATTGTGACCAAGCGACCGTTCGAATTGGTGTCAGTAGATTTGTTACAGTTACCTCGTACTCGGAAGGGATTTGTTGGAGTCATGGTGCTCGTGGACCATTGTTCTAAGTGGGCATCAGTTGTGCCCATTAAGGACAAGCGCTCTGAAACTATAGCCAAGGTATTCGAGCGTCACATTCTGCCATTTCTGCCGCGAAAACCGGACAAGTTGTTATCTGACAACGGCCCGGAATTTGTTGGTAGGCCCTTCGAGGACTTACTGCGGCTCTATGGCATTGAACACATCTTCACAACTCCGTATAAACCTGCTTCAAATGGTGCCGTCGAAAGGTTCAATCGAACTATTCTGGAAATGATCAGACTTGAAGCTACTAGTGAGAATGCCTGGGATGCTGCCTTACCCAGAGTAGTTTTAAATTACAACCACAATATTCATTCAGCTATAAATTCTTCGCCATCTAATCTTTTATTGCGAAATGCTCATGAAGTGGTAACAGAACCTGTAGTGAATAGTGATGAACAGCTAAATTGGAAAACTGGTCACCCTAGTTATGAGCCCTACAAGGTTGGTGAAAAGGTACTCAAGAGTACAATATTGGAAGGAAACCTGTGCTCTAACAAGTTTAAACCACGCTATGAGGGACCTTTTGTGGTGGAACAAGTACATGGAAATGGAGTTACCTACGTTCTTTCAAGCGGCGGAGATGGGTCGTCTATCCGAGCGCATCATTCGCAGTTAAAGCGGTTTGAAGTAACTCCAGCATATTTGGAACGCCCCGGTGTATTGGCCTCTACCGAACCTAGGGAAAATTATGACTATGATTACGAAGACAGCTCTCGTTCTTCAGTTGATGATGTAGACTCTGATATTGACATTGAGACAGACTGTTTGACACACAAGGTTGTGTGTCAGAATAGTTTGCCTCCGGTATTTAACGTGGACAGTGAACGCGTTGAGAACCTGTCTGAGCATGAAGAGTTAATAACTACGTTAATTTCTGAAATAGAAGAGCAAAAAGCTTTACTGGAACAAATCAAGCGCACTCACGAGAATGAAATATCTTCAATTTGGGAAGCAATGTTAAGCCAGAGTATATATATAAAACCAAACTGTGAGAGCTGCAAGAAATGTCGTTGCAGTGATAAGTGTAGTTTACCTATATGTGGCAGGGTTTCATCTCTCCGTACAGTTAGTATTTCTGACGTTACCTCGATAGCTGGCGATGAAATATGTAGTCTAATTGGGGAAGTTGGGTTACTGGGTAGTAGCCCGGTGAACCAACAAACCAACTGTGACAAAACTGATACCAGCGGACCGGAGTATTTTCAGTTACCCCAGGTGAGAACTTCGGTCTTACCTGCGCGGTCTGAGGAAAATAGATTTTGCCATAAATTTCCTTCTCCCGTATCTCCAAATTCTGTAGATTGTTTAAATTTAAGTCAAGAACAAACTGCTAGGTGTACATCTTCTCCCATATATACCACCGCGCCTTCCTTAGCTTCTTATGAATGTGAAAAATCCTGTAGTTTAGATAATCAGCCTGTTAGTTGTGATGACGTGAATACCCGGGTGGTCGAGGCACCCGAAGAAAGACTATCGTCAGTCTCTGCAGATGTACCTACTGTGACCTTACGTTTGGAGATAATTCCTATTTGTTTAAGTACAGCGGTGCAAGAAGATTATACGGGTCCTGCGAAAAACACACGGTCAAGGGGCCCAGCACCGGATTTAGCCCATGTACTCTCGCATCCTTTGGAAAGCAAGAGATGTCGTAAGCCATAGAAAATAGACTTTAGATTAGTGCGACCTATGGTCGGCACTAGCGGGGGGGATATGTAGTGTGGCCATGTGAAATTATATATACCAAGGTAGGTTTTCAGGATCTTTTGACACAAGGTTGTGTCACTCGTCATGACCCACTAACCATTGGTACAAGATCCTGATTGCAAAAGTGCAGAGCTGACACAAGGTTGTGTCCATCATCGCGACTCTCACCAAGTTGTGAAATAAGGCTCCCGGTCTCTCTAATATGGACTTGACACAAGGTTGTGTTGGTCCCGTGACCCATTAACCATTGGTACCAAGGATCTGTCTTCACTATTAAAGAATTGACACAAGGTTGTGTCAATTTGCATGATTCATCAGA
>JBAGKJ010555552.1:0-11591 GCA_037179465.1 Phronima sedentaria | reverse complement strand
GTCCCCATGTTAAGATGTCCCCATGTTAAGATGTCCCCATGTTAAGATGTCCCCATGTTAAGATGTCCCCATGTTAAGATGTCCCCATGTTAAATAAGTCTAGGTTAAGTATCACCAGGTTTCGTGACCCCATGTGTAGGTAAGTGTGCACATGTGTAGGTGTACACATATGTAAGTGTTCCTTGCTGGTTATCCTTGAATATTATTTTAGATCTTTGGTACTCAGACTACAGAGTAACTAAAATGCAGATTTCCTTACATACCAGTTTGCGTGTTATGTCGCATGTATAACGTTATACTGTGCATAATCTGTTACGGTGTGAGACACTTTATTTGGGGTAGTGCGTGTGATTCCGAATTTAGTTAACACTTAGTTATGCCGACGTTGGGGCGGAAGCCCCCAATTTGGAGCTTCTGCTTGATTCGAACGTTGGAGAGCCTCTAATTTGAACTAAGTTTAATGGGGCTAAGTACAGTAAAACTTAGTCTATTACCTGGCGTAAATCAAAACTGTTGATCTGGACATTCGTAAACTAAGAGACTTTGTTTCACACACAACGTTGTGGTGTTATAATGTTCTTTGTTTGCGTGTCTAAAACTGTCACCGGATGCATTTATACCAGGATTTACCTGCAGACCAATTTATCGATGAATAAGTTTATCCCGTAATTTGACTAATCACTCCCACAACCGTACCGTTGCCAGACTTAACTGATAGACCTGGCCGACACAGACTTCTCGTTGAGATTTCCCGTAGACAAATTTTACTAGTCTACCGACACTCTAGTCGACAGACTATTCAGTTAGGACTATTCAGTTAGGACTTTCAGTTAGGACTTTTAGTTAGGACTTTTAGTTAGGACTTTTATTTATGATTTTTCACTTAAGACTTCGTTAAGACCTCTAGTCGACAGACTATTCAGTTAGGACTTTCAGTTAGGACTTTGTTAGGACTTTTAGTTAGGACTTTTAGTTATGATTTTCACTTAGGACTTCGTTAAGACCTCTCGTCGACTAGACACTTTTCGCCATAGACCTTATAAAGGCGCTGGTGTTTTACATCAGTGTAGACTGGTTAAATATTGAACTTACACGCCTCTACGCTTTCAGTGGAATATAAGCGCGTCCATTTATCACTGAGTAACAAATGTAAATATGTATTAATAGCAAGTTTGTTCAATCTTTGTCAGCGTTCTAGTATTTTCTTAGCGCTCAATTTTTATTTCTTATTTTTATTAATATTAACATTTCATGTATTATATTTGAATCATTTGTGATGTACTCTAAATCTGCTTTGTCACTTACTATAGTCCGTTTGCTTCTATTTCGATAGGGAACCGGAAGGAGGCCCGATTAGACTGCTAACTTAAGAGGAAAGACCGTGAAGGTGGTCTGCTGTTACGGACCGAAAAGGCCCCTTAATTTGTCAAGAGGTACACTGCTCTGGCAACTAGTTTTTGAGCAAATTTTGCACAGATAAAGTGACTAAGAAGGGTAATTTGAAAAGACAATACCTACGAGGTTTGGATTCCACAAGATCAGAAAATTCCAGCTTATTTGGTACAATCCCCGATTAAAAGTCTTGAACGTAGCTGGGTGGACTAAGGCTACGTCGCAAGATTGGTTCCCCTTAGTGGATATTGAAATCTCCAAGAACAGTTACCGCCTATAGTTTCGTTGAGTTAAGCCTTTATTTATTATTCCTAATTTGGTGTATATATATGTATTTTCTTTTCGTATGCAACTTCATAACATTGTCTGAATATTTTTTGTCTATTTAGATAGGTTTAAGTGAAGTATTGCAGATTTAGAGGTAATTAGGTAGGATTTGTATATTTAATTGCTTGGTAGTTAAATATAAACTTATTTTCAGTATTTGTTTTGCCCGATCTCACAGCCACCCACACATTGTTGTGGAACAGAGTAGTCAACGACTTAGTCTAATATTTATGCTCTCCCAATTTTAAAATCTTAAAAAGATTTATCCTAGAAAAAACTTGCTATCAGCGTATGAATTATATTTGGAATTGTTATTCATTAATACTGGTACATATTTATTTGTTTTAAAGTACTTGCTGGTACGTTTTTTAGACATTACTCTTGCATAGTCAGCCGAGTCTGGCTAGTATATTTGAAAAGAGGAATATTTGACAGTAGTTTATAATGTATCAGGGGGGCCCATAACATTGGTGCCCAGACCCGGGACAATTGGCTGTGAGATTGAGGCATCTAGGTAGGAAGAGTTTTCTACAAAGGTATTTTTCCACTTAAACTAAAGTTATTTGACTGCTATCTAGCAGAAATTGCTCTTTTGAGCCCACTTGCTCCATTGAGCCCTGTATTTGTCTACGTACTGACGTTAACTGACTCCTTAAATATACATTTTTTTTCTCCGCATAATATTTCTTTTCAAAATGGATAATGAAGATTCTTTGAATCTTTTGGGCGATATACCGCTATGCAAGTTGATAGATTTTGGAGATGAATTATCTAGCAACCGTAATCACGAGTACTCAGGAAATCTCACAACGTTGTGTGATCCTGGGGAAATATTAAAGGAGTTTGACCCATACGCAAACACCTCTGCTTGTACTTCCGCTATTAAGACTGACCTCGCAAAGTGTCTCGGTAGTAAGCCGTCCTCCACACCGAAACCGAGAGTTAAGTTTTCGGTTGAGAATTTGAGCGGTCCTGAGAATCCCGCTCGGACCACTCTCAGAACCGAGGACTACCGTGCCAGTACATCAGAGTTTTCGGACTCTGAGGTTGAAGAGCACAGTGCAATGACTGGCACCTGTACATACGTCACAAAGCTCGTGAAGGATATGGTATCCAAAGAAGGATTATCTGCCGAATCTAAGGAACAGGTGCGTCAACTGAGATCTAATCTTCTGCGGATTCTTAGAGCGGATGCAAGTAGCGATACGCCTAGCCAGGAGCAGGTTTCTGCCATCGGAGCAGTCTATAAGCCAAAAAGTAGTAAAACCGTGAAATTCGACCGCTCCAAAGATTCAATTCTGCGGAGTGTGCCACCGGAGTTTGCGTTCAGCAGTGGGTTTAATTCTAACATAAGTCTGCCGGGAGGCGCGCGTTCACAGTTTATATCGCCGCACGATCCATTTGATCAAAGTGTTCTGCGTGGTACACAGAGCGATGAAGCCATTGAGAATTTCTCTAGGAATAAGTCTCCGCTGGAAGAAACTATTCTGAGCTCTAGCAAGAGACCAAGTGATGGGTTATCAGTACCAATAGAAGTGCGGGCCGGCAATCTGGGTATGGGTCCTCGTGTGACTACACCAGTGAAGGATGAAAACTTTTTCGGAATTCAGGCCGGTAATCTGCAATCTGGTAATCCGTGGGTCGATGCTCAAGGTCACGGATGTGGCATAGGAAGTGTAACCAATCAAAAGAGTTCGCATACCTTTGTACAGTCGGGGCAATACCCTGTCTTGTCCCATACAAGTGCAAGGGTAACAGATGCTCTTAGAGATATGCCGAGAATTTCAACCGTACCAGTTTGTACGGACAATTCAGTTCCAAACTATCAACCGAGGGGAACCCAAGATCTGGGTACAGGAAACTTCCGACCCGGAGAGGTCCCTTCTCGGCATCAACCATCGGCTATCGATCCTAATCTACTCCAGGCATTATCTAGGTTGGATAACCGCCAGGTTCCGAGACCTGAGGCGTTCGACGAGGATTGCGGGCAGCCTTTCGACCATTTTTTGGCAAGCTTCGAGGAATTTTGTGTGCAAAATTTCAGAGGAAGTCCAAATTTATGGATAGGGGAGCTGGGTACATTGCTCAGTGGTAACATGAAACTAGCTTTCGATATCCTAAAGGTCCCCGGTGATACCTATCCTATGGTAAGAGACAAGTTGAGAAATTGGCGGCAAGATAATCGTGAGTCCCTTGAGGAAGGTACACGGGCAAAGTTCAAAGAAGCACGAATGGACGAGTTAGAGGGATGTAGGCTGTACGCAGGAAGACTGGAAAAGCTTTATCGGTTAGCCTTTCCACGAAAATGCGACAGACTACAGACCAGCAGAGCACTACAACGGAAGTTCATTGAAACTGTGCCGGAGGAGTTCGCCCAACAATTAAAGACTGCTCGGTCTTTTAATAAGACTATGAAACGCGAAGAACTATGTTGGGCAGACGTCCTAACTCTATCCAGTCAATATGATGCTGACCATAAATTATATCGTAAACAGAACAAAGTCGATGAGATTTGGCTAACCTATAAGCCAGAGAATAAGAATCGCACTTTTGAAAGGACCTCACGTCCACAAGAACCCGAAACTCAGACTAATGTAAATCAACGCGAGCGAACATCTGAACGAAGATCCAGATCGTTGTCGCGTAATTCTAACCAAAGGCAGGAGAAAAGCAAAGAGGTCCGGTGCTATTTCTGCGGGAAAAATGGACATGTAAAGGCGAACTGTTATCGTTTTCTGAATAAATGCTTGCTTTGCGGGGCAGACGAGCACCAAATCGCACGATGTCCCCGTCGTGGCAAGGACAATATACGTCCGCCTCACAACGATAGGGTTGGTTCGCCCTATACTTCTGCCCCTCCTAATGAGCGTAAACTGCCAATTAGGGATCAACAGGCTGTGTCTGCTCTTAGTAATGAGAGTTCTTTAAACTAAAGAGTTCTGAGGAAAAGGGCGCGCCCTCAGAACTAGTCGAAGAAGTCGTTCACGAAACTGATTTAGGAAGCCGGTGCTTAGAACTTCCTTCAGAAGAACAATTTCCACAGGCCGATGAGCAGCAGGCTAGCAACGATGTAGAGGTACATCTAGCTTCACTTGAAGCTAAAGAACTACTGACTTGCGAAATAACTATATCTAATCGTAAACTTGTCGGGCTTATAGACTCTGGTGCTACTTCATCGTTGATAAAACAAAGATTCGTTGATGGAGTAATGGTCCTCCCTGTTCAGTCAACGTTGACTGGACTTGGGGCCAGTGCGGTCACGAATTGTGGTAGGGCCAGGCTAACATTTCAATTAGGAGGAATCTCGTTTGAAGAAATTTTTACTGTGGTGCCAGACGACACCGTAAAGTACGATGTAGTTTTAGGAGACTCTTTCTTCCGAAACCAACGGTTGAATCTGGACATCAGCCACCATAAAATAGCGTGTAACACCAAGGAAGGATCATGGGAGTTGGACCTTTCAACAAAAGAGCCTCGCGTCACCTTCGATAGAGTGCACTGTTACTTGCTGATGGATGAGGTAGTTGGTGCGGAAGAACCGGTAACCGCAAAAGTAGCTTCGCCTTTGTTTGAGGAGTACGACCTACAAAATGTTAAGGACCTGTTCTACAACGGTGAAGTACCCGGCAAGCTTGGTGGGCATGTATGTGGGATACCCGGCATAGTTGACTTTACGAACTATGGCTCTACGGTGTTCCTAGACAAGTGTATTGGCAGCTACGCCAAGGAAGGTATAAGTAAAGGCACACCGGTTGGTACCTTGACCAGTATTGTCGACGTGTTCACCAGTGACGAGACTTCCCCCGTTGTTGCGGATCCTGATTGGATCGAAAATTTATCAATGGACAACCTTAGCAGTGAGGAAAAAGACAAGGTGTGGGATATGTTGAGGGAGTGCCGTAACGTGATGAGCAAGGGGGATCAAGATGTTGGATGTGCGGAGGGAATTACTCGCCATAAGATAGAACTTACTGACGAGACTCCGATTAGACAACGTCCGAGAAGGTTTCCGGAGCCGGTGGTGGAAGAAGTGGAAAAGCAATGTAGAGAACTTCTTGATCTGGATATTATAGAGCACAGTCGGTCACCGTGGTCCTCGCCAATAGTACCGATCAAGAAGAAGGACGGCACGTTACGTCTCTGCATTGACTATCGGAAATTAAACAACGTTACAAAGGCAGACAGATTCCCCATGCCGAACATTGTCGACCAAGTTTTCAGCCTTCGTGGAACCCTGTTTTTCACAACCCTTGACCTCGTTAAAGGGTACTATCAGGTACCCTTGGATCCAGCCAGTTCCGAGTGTACAGCCTTCAGCACTACCAGAAACCACTACCAATTTAAACGCCTCAGCTTTGGTCTTAAGAACGCCCCTAGCGCATTTCAACGCGAAATGCAGGCTGTCTTGCATGGTTTCAATGGCAGCCAAGTAGTCGTCTATATAGACGATATACTGATTCTGGGCAAGACCTTCGAAGAGCACTTGGAGTTGGTTGCACGGGTTCTTCATACTTTAGACCAGGCTGGCATGAAGGTGAAGCCTTCGAAATGTGCTTGGTTTCAGACAGAGGTGAAGTTTCTGGGGCATATCGTAGGTCGGTCTGGTATACGGAAGGCCCCAGAGTATATGCAAGCTGTGGCAGAATTCCCCAAACCTATTACTGTACGAGAACTTAGGTCATTCATGGGGCTTGTCAACTTTCAGCGAAAGTTTATAGAAAGCTGTTCAACGATAGCCAGACCTCTCAATAAGCTTCTTGCGCTGAAGGATACTGCGAAGCTGATATGGAGTGAAGGTTTGACTTGTGCGTTTGAGAAGCTAAAGGAAGCCATGGCTAAAGACATCGAACTGGCCTATCCAGATTACGGATCGGATGCCCCTCTTATCGAACTTTCGACGGATGCTTCAATGGTTGGGATGGGCGCTTGCCTTACCCAGAAGCAAGATGGCTTCACTCGCGTCATAGCGTATGCGTCTGCGACTTTTACTAAGGCTCAGTCGAAGTATAGCGTCATTGAGCAGGAACTGTGTGCCATCAGGTGGGGAGTTAAAGTTTTTCGGAGCTTTATCTGGGGTGTACCGTTCGTATTGTTTACGGATCATAGGCCACTGGTCTATATGACTAACATGGCAGCTTCGAACGCTAGGATCATGAGAACGCTACAAGAGCTTGAAGAATTTAACTTCGAGGTAAGATATCGTCCTGGGAAGGACAATAGAGTAGCAGACATCCTGTCCAGAATGGGACCAAGTATTTGTGAGCCGGATGATGATAGTAGTGCCAGGCTTCGAAGAGAGTTACCCAGTGGAATGAGGCTGATAAGAAGTGTCGAAGGTGGAGGAGACTCCTTAGTAGAAAGCTTATGGGAAACCTTACGAATACATAAGCTCAGACATAACTGTGACCTCAACCTTCCGGACACCTATCATGACCTGCGCCGACAACTGACCGACGAGCTCCGTGAAAATCCTGAGCGATACGGATACTCTAACGATCGACAGTCAAGGTGCAAGTTGAAGATGTTCCGGTATGGAGGCACCGTTCCTCCTGTAGAGTTTTTCTTAGCCTGCTACGTACTGTACGGAATTGAGGTTACCGTGCATTTTGACATGGACCACTCTGCGAATTACGTGCCATCAGATTACACGCCTGTGAAGCACGCTAACGTACATTTGCAATGTATAGGTGGGGTGCACTACAATCCCGTTCTCTGTGAAGAGGAAAAACCAGAAAAAACGAACGAAACTTCGGAATGCGATGAAGCATTGGAACCAGACCTGGAGATCGAGGAAGAATCGTTCGATGTAGCCATCTGCTTGGAAGATTACCTTTCCCCGACCTGTTCGTGCACCAGGACTGCTGCATCTTCTCAAGTTTTAGTAACTATTGGATCTATTACCTGCTGTGCACTTGTTGATACGGGTGCACAGATATCTATTATGAAAGCTTCGGTTTGGAAAGAAATTCAAGAGTTGAATCCAAACTTTGAGTTCAGTGAGGAATCTGCGTGTTTAAGAGGTCTTGGTTGCAGTTACCTTCAAACGTTAGGGTATGCGCAGCTGACTTACGCAATAGAAGGTTATGAAATGGGCGAACCTTTACCTTTCGCCATTGTTCAGGATCACGTTATTCCTTACTGCCTAATTTTGGGAAGCAATGCTATCCACAGAGGAAATATAGTCTTGAACTATAATAGTCGCTGCCTACAATTTGTAGGAGATAATTCCCAAGTAGTTGGATTTCGGGAGGACCTGAAGCCACAGAGTAGGAATTACTCAATAATGCATGCAGATTTAACCAGTTTCGAAGGGTCTCTTCCTGCAGTTAGGCTACGCTTGACTCCGGAGGAGGCTAAAGACATGCAGAGAGCATGTCCTACATTGAGGAAATTATTCCAAGCGATAAGGAAGAATGTTCCTGTAAAGCTTTGGAAAGAAAAGTCTCTCCAGCCGTACAAGAAGGTTGCGGACCAGATAATAATCCGCAAGGGTGTTGTTTGGTATGCCGGATCCACTGAAGCACTAGTTGCTTCTCCAGATTGTGTACGAACACTAGCTGTTCAATTCCACACAAAATCTAGTCACCTGGGGAGATCGAAGCTCGTAGCATCATTAAAGAATATAGTATGGCACCCTAGTCTCTCTACAATAGCCGAGGAAGTTTGTGCCACTTGCGATGTTTGCCAACGGTTTAAGGTGTCTAACCAGCCCGATAAAGCGCCGAAGAGAAAAATTCAAATGACTAGACCCTTTGAGCTCATTGCTGTGGATTTAGTTTCTCTCCCGTTCACTAGGACTGGGTTCATTGGCTGCCTAACTGTTGTTGATCACTATAGTAAGTGGGGCTTGGCCATCCCTATCCGCAATAAGCGTGCAACTACGATAGTTAAAGCGATGGAGGAGAATGTTCTACCGTATTTGCTGGGGAGGCCAGGAAAAGTCTTATCGGACAATGGTCCGGAGTTTATCTCCGAAGTCTTTGCGGAACTAATGAAAAAGTACGGTATAAACCATATTTTCAGTACTCCGTATAGTCCAACGTCAAACGGTGCCAATGAGCGATTCAATAGAACCTTGGTGGAGTTACTTCGCTGTCGCGACAAGAATATGCAGTGGGACAAACATTTGTCCGAAGCAATCATTAGCTACAATAATTCTCTTCATTCTAGTATAGGATGCTCACCTAGCCACTTCCTAATGAGCAAATCTCATCAAGTACTCCCCGGTGTGATCATTGAGGAAAAGGAGGAAGAGTATTGGACGGCGGGTCATCCGAACTTTGAGTCATTTGCTCTGGGGAACTTAGTTTTGAAACGAATCCAGCTTATGGGAAATCTAGCGTCCAACAAGATGGAACCAAGGTTTGGGGGCCCTTACGCGATTTCTAAGGTTAATCAAAATGGTGTGACTTATGAGCTGACAGACCTGACTACGGCAAAGATCCTAAAAGCTCATCACCGACAATTGAAGCCATACCGCCAGCAAGGGAACCTCGACAGGAAAAGAGTAGGCACCGCCGCTGAACAGTCTATAGATGAACGTCAATATGAGACTTCCAGTGACGAAGATAGTGTCGAACAATCCAAGGAACGAGTTAAGAAATCTCTAAGGAAAGTAGTTCGCCCAAATTTAGAACTCAGTGGTACGCCTGTGGCGGAACCGTGGGAAAATATTTCTACACGTAGGAAGACTTTTCCGACGAGTGTCCATGAAATTTCAATGGAAAGACCGGTTGAGGCACGTGAGGATGCTAGAAGTTTAAATAAAAACTTACTGCCTCCCATGCCCAGTTATTCATGGGTTAATAACTGTACAGCCGCTACAGCTCCGCCAAGTATGCACGAACCGAATTTAGAAAGAAACTCTTTATCGCCGATTCCATATACTAGAATAGACGACACGAATAGACTCAACCCTGTAGAATTCACAGGAGATTTGGGTTCTTACTTACAGTACGTTGATACACATAATTGGTGGGAAGATCAAGCTTTGAATCTGGTGGGAGACTCAGGAGCTGCAGCTGATGAGATCCAGCAGTTGCTGGATTCCATTGATAACATTCTTCGAAAAACTATGCATACTGTCGAGGAAGTTCGTAGCTCTATCGAAGTCAGTACTACAACAGAAAGTCATCATGGTATCTTATCCGAACAATCCAGAGTTTCTGTCCTACCTATCCCAGTATGTGAAAGATATAATCAAATATGCTTCGGTGGGACCCCTATAAGTCAATCTCCAAAAAGTGCAGAAATTGCGAATGTCGTCAACCCGGAGCTCGCAAAGGTCAGAGTCCTTGTTGCCGAGTGTAGAAGGAAGAGCAGGCAAAGAGTTATTGATCAGTACCGGAAAGGAGTGAAAACTTTACTGAATGAGACTGAATTTCAGACTCCTATTCGGAAGACAAGATCATCGGGGCCAGCGAGAAATTTTCCAAATGTTCAGCCAAAGGTTTTGGAATATCTTGGGGTTTAGTGATTGATTAAGCAATCACTGCGGAACTCTCCCTTCGGTCGAGACTTTAAGGGGGGGAGGTATGTTATGGGGCCAACCGCGTATTCTAGAATAAGCTCTTTGGTCCTGGTATGGAGGCACTTAGACCTCCTTGACTGTTTGCGGTGTTTTGTTGACAAGTGAAGTAGCGTGTTAGGTATTAACAAACTTAGCCGTGTGCCGAGTGAATGTTATGAGAGTGGGGCATGTTTGTGTTTAGGATGGGGAGCAGTAGGTATTGAAGGAGTCTCAAAGTATTCAGCTTTAGCTCTGGCAACTTTGTCTGGCAAGCTATACATAGGGAGGTTTAGAGCATTTACGTATGGTGAGAGAGTTTACTTGTTTGGGACTAATGATTAAATGTACGGGATATAGATTGCGTATATTTGGGATCAAGGAAACTCCGGCGAGTAACCGGTAAACCGTGTTTGCTAGTACGGTTTAGGGTGCATTTCTAGGCCGCACTCAAGATAAGGGGTGATTTTATAATAAATAGTGTTAACTTTTCAATGGATTGTGCAGGTTTTTCATATTTTAGGATAGTTTTGGGTTTAGTTGGGTTAATTAAATGGGTATTTACTGAACGGTAATATTTTACGGTTGTATTCCTACTTGTTTAGGAGAAAAACTTAAGTTGGGTTATTTGCGGGATAGATTATTTGAGAACTTAAGATTGTTTACTTATAGTTAGTTTTGGGTGATTTGGGACCGATGCCCGCTGGAAACCTCGGTGAGAGTTTGAGGACTAAGACTTAAATTTCACCAGGAAACCCCGTGCCTGAAATTATGTGGGAATTTGGTAGGATCTAGTGTAAAGAGTGAATGAAGTGTGAAGGTTTAGGAGAATGACTGGAGTGTGAGAGCAGTTCAGGACTTTATGACATGTTCTGATCGATTGTATGGTTTTCAGGTATTTACTAGTTTTTTTATGTCTTAATCTTCGAAGGTATTTCAGATTAAATTCTACTTCATCGAGAAGACTTTCTTCACGAAAGTTATATGCCCTCAGTTGAGGTAAGATTATGCATGTGAGGAATATTTCTTTATTTGAGAAGTTAGGAAGCCTTAGTTATCAAGTCTAATTTAAGAATTCCACCTGGTGGATCTTATTATTAACCATTTTGATTTAATCCACATGTCTAGTCACCCATGTTTAATGTCTAGTCCTCATATCTAGTTAACCATATCTAGTTAACCATATCTAGTTAACCATATTTAATGTCCCATGATTATAGTTGTCCCATGATTATAGTTGTCCCATGATTATAGTTGTCCCATGATTATAGTTGTCCCATGATTATAGTTGTCCCATGATTATAGTTGTCCCATGATTATAGTTGTCCCATGATTATAGTTGTCCCATGATTATAGTTGTCCCATG
>JBAGKJ010555551.1:0-17948 GCA_037179465.1 Phronima sedentaria | reverse complement strand
GGCGTCTGCTAGTGTTAATTAATTAATACGGTATATCCGGATATATTATTATATGTCTGGCTTATATGTACGGAAATCACTAAAAAGAGATACCATGGTAAACTACAATATTTTTGATTATCAAATTGTATCGTACAATACTAGATCTTCGGACCTGCAGTTGTTGAATGTTCCAAGAGAGATGTCTTCACATTCCGGGCAGGGAATAAGGTATGCTGGACCAATAACCTATAATAGGATCCCACTTGAAATTAGAGTAGCTACATCATACGACACTTTTAAAGGGAAATATAACAAAATATATGGGCATTCCCAATATATACACACAAGACACAATGCAAGTCAGTTTACAACAATCTGTATTATGTGGTCATTAACGCTTGGATCTTTGTTTCAACAACAAAACAATGGATTGAAACTATATATTCAAAACCAAATTTAAATTATATCAAATATATGTAGACATAGAATAGTACTTTGGGGTGTTTGTACAAAATCTATTACGCCATTTAGGAGATGTGCGAGAAAATTTCCCTAATTTTTCCCTCCTTTGAGTTTTTGCCTGCAAAGCTTATAAATAAGCTTGAAATCTTTTTTCCTCGTGTCATTTATTATTAGATTTATTTATATTTGTATTTCGTTTTTTTTTTAATATATACTTATTCACTTATGGGATCGGAACAAAATGTTAACACAATGAAGTAGATATGTATAATATACTGGTCAAAAAGTTTTAAAAATCTGTTTGGAGACTAGCGAGGAAATGTTTGTCTAAATTTGGGGTAAATTTCAAGTTTTTGCCACATAATCACCCATAAAGTGTATGTAATCAAACACAACTGTTTAATAGTTTTAAATCCTCTGTCCGGATCGGATCGGATCGGATCGGACTTAGTGCGGGAATTATAGGCTGGGTATCGCCTTCCCTTATAAAACAATTATTTATAATTAATACATACTTCTTTAATCCTTTATATTAGTGAATATCATTAATTTATTAGTCATACTACCCAGCACTGCCATGCAACGGGCCGTGCCAGGCGGCAGTTGACCAAACCTGCCACTATGCAGCTCTATTTCACTTGAAATAACTTAAAAACTTATCCATAACTTAGTGTAAATACTTAATAATTACTGGTCATAGTACCCAGCACTGCCATGCAAAGGGCAGTGCCAGGCGGTGGCTGACCAAACCCACCACTGTGCAGCTTTAACTCAAGAAAAAAAAAGAAAAAAAAACACTTCGCTTTTATATCAGCTCTTGCTTGAATTTCTTGAAAATTAGTCGCCTACCACTGTTGTGTCTTGGCGACGGAGAGCTTTATAGTCTTGTCTAACTTATGTGATGACTTAGCACAGATGAAGCTATAATATCCTATATGGATCCTATCAGACCCACCTGGTGCAAAAACTTGATTATCAACTGAGCAGGAAACTGGGGCATAATAACAGTGGTCATAATTAGAGGTTTCTTGATGCTGTTGCAGTAGTCCAGGAGATCTTGTCTATAGAATTGTAACTGCCGACAATAGATAAAGATATGTTCGAGGGAAGCTCTCTCGCTACATCCAGGACATTTATTTGGGGGTTTCTTTTTAAAGTAGTGTCCATGCGTATAATAAGTGGTGCCCAACCTTATGCGAGACAACATGACTTGAGTGGATCTGGATTGATCGGAATGAGCTGTAGGCCCAGTTTCCAACTTGAAGTAGGTGAGGGCTGGGCCAAGAGCAGACCAGTTATTATTCCACTCGGACCAGCACTCAGACTTAATTATCAGCCTCATTTCGCTTTTAGATTTCGGAATATGCTTAGTAATGCTGAACCTTGTAGCCATATCTGCTAGAGAGTCTGCTTTCTCATTTCCTAAGATGCCCATATGACTGGGAATCCACTCTAAAGTAACTTTATCAGCATTAGATCCACCAGCAAGACTATGAATATTTGACAATAGATAGTGATGGGCGACATTAAAGTTCTGCAAGGCAGTAATAGCAGATAGGGAGTCCGTTAATATTAGAAATTTCCCAGGTAATGGAGAAATTTTCTTTATTGCCATAAATATCGAGTGCAGCTCTGCCGTAAAAATAGTTGTGTTATCTGGTAGCCTCGCAATAATTTGAAAATCTTTACTCCATATCCCACATCCAGCCTTGCCATCTCTCAGTGATCCATCGGTAAATAGTTTTATATGTTCTGGGTAGCATCTTTCAATGAGATCAGTATAGATACACTGCCACTGCTCATCTGATCTCTGATCCTTCCTTATTGTAGCTAGAGTACTTTTTGAGTTTATACTTGTGTAATTATATAGAGCACTCATTGATATTGAAGGAAAATCACAAGTTGCGATACTCATTTCATTTAGATATTTAAATAAGGTGTCCAGTGCAGAAAGCTTATATTTCTCAGACAAGAATCTATGTGGTCCAATTGAATTTTTTAAGTAGTTTCGTACTGGATGATTTTCTATGTTGCCAATTCTACTACCGTAATTTAGTAGGTTTAGTTTTCTTCTTAGGTGGAGAGGTAACAGGTCAGCTTCTATCTCCAGTTTATATGAAGGGGTGTTTCTAAGGGCTCCAAGCAAGATTCTTGCTGCCCCCAGTTGTATTCTATCGAGTTTCAAAAGGTGAGTCTTTGAGGCATTCATATACAGGAAACAGGCATAGTCCATCTTTGCTAATATCAACGCAGTATAAACTTGTCTCAAAGTGTTATAACTTACACTTTGCTTATTGTAAGAGATTATTCTCAGAAGTTGCAAATCTTTTTGGCAGTTGGCTTTTACATGGTCTATATGATGTTTCCATATTAGTTTATTATCGAAGACCACCCCCAGGAACTTGTAGAAAGGCACATAGCTAATTGGCTTGCCATCTATTGTCAACGGTATTGGGTTGAGGATGTGTCTATACGTTGTGATCATTGCTGATGTCTTCTGATATGATAGATTAAGTCCCCATCTGTGTGACCACTCACTTACAACTACTAGGGCCTCTTGCATCTTGCGAAGGGCAGTAGTTAGGTCGTCTGAAACAATCCACATTGCTCCATCATCCGCATACAAAGAGGTTTCTATTTCAGTTGGGATACCGTTAAACATAGAGTTTATTGCCATAGTAAACAAGGTCGGACTTAGCACAGAGCCTTGGGGAACTCCACTGTGTAAGGGATAACTAGGTGACAGGTTGCTACCTACCCTTACAGTGATTTTTCTTCGTTTTAGGAAATCTCTGATAAAATTCGCCAGCTGTCCAGATAGTCCAATGGACTTCATGACTTGGAGAATCCCATGATGCCACACTGTATCAAACGCCGCAGTTATGTCTAAAAAGATTGCCACACAGAACTTACCCTCCCTCAGAGCTTTATTAGCAGAATGCTGGTATCTAATCAAACAATCCAGAGTACCATGGGCCGCACGGAACCCGCTTTGCACTGGGTTGTAGAAATGAATTGATTCTAGATGTTGTTGAAGTCTCCTGGTGATTATTTTTTCAAGCAGCTTAGCTAAACAGTTTGTTAGAGTGATAGGTCTGAAAGATGTTGCAAGAATTTTTGGCTTGTTGGGTTTACTTATAGGAACAATAATTCCCTCCCTCCACTGGTCAGGATAGCCTTTATTAAAGATGTAATTAAAGAATCCAAGCAGTATAGTAAGTTGTTCTTGTGACATATTTTGTATGAAGGCATATGGTAATCCGTCTGGTCCTGGTGATTTGGACAGACATTTTGATAAGGCAAACTGAAGTTCTTTGTACGTGATGCTCTTATTATAAGGTTTATCCAGTCCAGGTTCAAAGTTTATTGAACTTTTCTCCTGTTCAATCTTGTGTGACTCAAATATTTTGTCTGTTGTGATGCCACTGCTACGTTTGGAGAATTGTTCAGCAAAAATATCTGCTGTTTTTTCTGGCTCACTTATGTAACTTTCTCCAACTTTTAGAGTTATATTTCTGCTAACTACTTTATTCTTAAGCATATTTATGTGATTCCATACTTGTCTTGAGTTTGTATTATTATCTATCTTTCCCAGGAAGTTCTTCCAGCTAGCAATTCTAGCCTCCTTGACTGCTTTACGAAATTTAGCTCTAGCTTTTTTGAATTTTATAAAGAGCTCCATGTCGCCCTTGTGATTTTGATATCTAGTTTGTGCTTTATTTTTGATCCGTTTATTTATGGAACATTCCCTATTCCACCAATATGCAGAAGGGTTTGAAATTTTGGTGCTTCTCTTCCTGACCGATAATTCAGCTGCTAGAAGTATAGCATCCAGAATATCACTGCATGCTTGGTTAGGGGTGATATATCTGATTGGGAGCTTCAACTTGCTCCTGTATAACTCCCAATCGGCAGTGTCAATGTTCCATTTTACTGGGATGTTCTCTTCAGATAACTTATTGCCTGGATTTATTATAATGGGGAAATGGTCACTATTACATAGGTCATAATGTGGTTTCCAAGTCAAGGTCGAGGCTAAATCTTCAGAGCATACAGTGATATCTATGTGAGTAAAATTCCCAGCTGAAGTAAGGAAGGTGGGTTCTCCGTTATTTAGCAATACAAACTCACAGTCATCAATCCAATCGGCGAGAAACTTGCCTTTGGAATCAGACTGCGGGGATCCCCACTGGGTATGGTGTGCATTAGCATCTGTAAGCAGTATAAAAGGTGCAATAAGATAGTCTTTTAAGTTATCCAGACCATCTCTAAGTTCCTCTGCAGTCAGATCAGGTGGAAGATATAAGTTAAATATATTTAACCACATTCCCCCATATAACACTCTTGCTCCCACAATCTCAAGATCTAAGTTGAGTGAGATAGGTTCAAAGAACAAGCTATTCTGAAAAAACAGGGCAACTCCTCCCCCCCGTCTGAGAATTCTGTCTTTTCTGACAGGATCCTGAAAACGCGTTAGGTAGGCTGACCTATTATCAGTTAGATGAGTCTCTTGTAGAGCTATTATTGCAGGTTTGATCTGATCTATTGCATATTGCAGGTATGGACGCTGAGGAGAAAAACCTCTGATGTTCCACTGCAAGATCGGTAGATTGAAGTTAGGCATTTTGAGAATTTGGCTCTGTATTGGAATTAGATGCCTCTAATAACATGTTTGTTGCTAGTCCTGCTATGTCTAGCAGCTCGGCTATCTTCATTGCACATTCTATTTTGGTGGCTATTTCTTGTTGGAATAGTAGCTTTATGATCAGTGGTATTATTTTTGGTAATGATTCTATTAACTTATCCAGAAATGATTTGATTCTAGGTGCATTTATATTTGACTTAGCATTTACATTATCATAGTTTGCTCCACACGGGCTTTGCCCAGTGTTCCTCTGGGTGGTCAGACCATATTCTTCTTCTAATCCTGGGAATCTTAAAGAGGTATTATCATTATCAAAATTTTGATTCCCAATGGCATACTGAGTCCTGGGGATGCCAGATGGATCTGGTGTAAAAGATATATTACTGAGAGGGTCTTGGGACGGTGTGAGATTAAGATTTAAATCTTGGGTAGGAATTCTGAGATTGGAGGATGCAGATGATTGGGATGCAGGAGCAGAGGCAGGTTCAGGGTACACATGATCTGAAGACAAAGAATTGATTGAAAGGACTTGTTGATTCAAGCTGTGTTGAGACTGAGTCATGGTTGGTGGGCATAAATTAGAACAATCAGTATTTTTGTAAGACAAAATCTGACCATGCTGAGATTGCCCCCCAGCTGAAGAGCCTTCAGTAGTTATGCTTTTTGATTTTGGTAGTTTGGGAAAAGCTTTATTATATGGTGTTGGGCTACTTGATGATTGAGAGAAAAGTCCTTGCGTTTGATTGCTGCGGCCCTCTTGACTATTTGGCCTTTTCATGTTAGCCCTAGCTTCAGCTAGGCTAATTCTCCTTTCAGCAGACATACTGCAAATCTCTCTTTCAAAGATATATGTAGGGCAGTTTTTATCATTTGAAGGATGTTCCTGCTTACAGTTAATGCATTTAGGTTTTTGAGCTGGACATTGAGCTTCTAAGTGCTCATACGAAGCACAGTTTTTACAGGTTTGCTTGCTACGACATACCTTGGTTGGGTGTCCATAGCGCCAGCAATTTTTACAGATCAGTGGACTAGGATAATATTTGGCTACATTGATTATACTGTAACCGATCTTTAATTTTTCTGGTGCTGTCCCTATAAAAGTGAGAATAAATAATGGGAGTTTGGAGCGCTGGTCATCTGTATATAGACGCCTAACTGCTACCACATTGTGTTTCTCCAGAACGGACAGAATTTCAACTGGGCTATCATACAGAAAAGAATCAGCCCAGATCTTGCCGTAGGAGAATTGTTGGTTCCAGGCTAACTTAGCTGTTATTGGAATAAGAGCAGTCTTAGAGTTAAAGTACTTGGCTGTTTTCAGCTTATCTAGTTGTTCCTCCGATTTAGCAGTAATTTTAATGGCTCCGGATTTTAAGTACTGCGCGTTGCGTACTTCTCCACAGATGTTATGAATTCCATCTTGTAATCTTTGGGGGTTTAGTGATCCAAGCTTGATTTCAGTATTAGTGCTTTCTAGAATGATTTGTGGAATAGACATGCCATTTGTTTTGATATTATTCATAGTAATTTTTGCGGAGTTCTTATCTGATATATATCTAAGAGGTATTGATGTATTTTCAGTGTCTGAGAGTACACCACTATTGTCAGAGAGTATATCCACCTCCTGCTCATTATTTCCTATTGGTATGAAATTTGCAGTTATAGAGCACAACTTTTTACCTTCAGGCAGGCCTTGCTGGTTGTCAGACATGTTGGAGGATGACCTTTTATTTTTGATTCCACTATTAACTGGGATTGAGGTAGAACTCTCAAACAAATTTTGAGACTCTTCTACTTCTGTCATTTCAGCTTCTTGTACTATTGAGATCTCAGAGTCTTGCACGACCTGACCAACTGCTAAGTTCTCCGAGGAAGAAGATTTATCAGGGGGAACTTTCGGGGTTACCTTCTTAGGGGTTTGTTTCGGACCCATACCTGCTGAGGTAAGAATCCAACTATTGTACACAGACACCTAAATTACCAGGAAGCTTTTTACACAAATACTGCTGTTGATTACAGAGTTCGTATACACACCACCAGTCACAATGACTTAATGACGGACGGGAGTAGGATAAATAGAGCAGATGACACTATTTACTCCAGATCAACCTCTCAACACCAAGTCAAAACACAAACTGCCTGAGTCTTCCTTCCCTATCACAGAACAGAACAGAACAGAACAGATGTGAGGATTCCTGACGTGTGTATCGTCTCCTCGTTTTAGATGTTAGATTAGTGTCATTTCACAAACTTTTGTTAGTTCATAATTTCATTCATCTGGCATTCAATTAGTAAGTTTCTTTCATTCCATAGATTATAAATAATGTTGAGGTAGTAATCTTCGCCTAGACAGTCATCTCTTTCATACAATAGCAAAAGCTTCAAATTATATGCTTCTTCATAAGGTCTCTGCAGAACTATATGTTTGTCTCTAAAACTTTGCAATCTTGGACACAGATAAATAAAGTGTACTAAGGTTTCCTCTGGATCTTGACAGAGTACACATATTTTTGCTCTGTCACTGTTCATTCCCCTCCATCCTAGCTTTAAGCAATCTCCACGAGCCATCATCATTACTTTATACTTACAACCATTTCTGTACCACTTTTCTTCTTGAGGTCTATCTTTTAGAAATCTGTAAATAAATAATGATTTCTTTGTTTCCATGTTAAGTTTCCAGCAATTATTATCCCACTGGCATATTACATTTTTAATTTCATTTATTTGCATGGATCTGATTTTTTCTAATGTCAAATTTAGGGTATCCATATACTTAAATATATTCTTTGTCAATTTCATTTCCTTCTTCAGTGTCTCGCTTTCCATAATAGTTCTTAACATTTGGTTTCCATCAGGCTTCAAACAGTGTTTTAAGAAGAGTATTTTTATTTTAACATCCCTTGCTACTGAGGAGGATGCCCCAATCTCTCCCCGCAAGAATTCTATTGCTGTGAAATCTGGCAAATTTAGAATAAGCCTATATGCCTTATTGTCTGCTATCTGCAACTTATTTATTTCACTTTTATTCAAATTTATTAACTCTATTCCATACAGCAAACTTGGAAGGGCTAATCCCTTCCAGAAAGTTTTTCCAATGAGTAATCTATTGCAGGAAGTACCTAACACTGAAAAGATTTGTCCTAAGTATTTACTTGCATTGTTAAAAATCTTACACTTCTGGGAATGAAACATATTCCTTTTGTCATCAATCATTATACCTAGGTACTTAATCTTTTCAACCACTTTTATCTCTTGTACTTCCTTAAACTTTCCATAATTATTGTAAATCATAATTTCACATTTGTTTTTGTTTAGCAATAGTCCGTATTTGTAACAAATGTTTTCTACTCTACAAATTAAAATTGATAGTTTCTCAATATCAGTTGTAAAAATAAGACCATCATCAATATAAAACAGTGAATTTATACTAACAGTCTCATCTTTATACCCATAATTAATATTATCAATTTTCTCTATGATTTCGTATGTAACTAAAACGAACAGGAGTGCTGAAAGATTACACCCCTGTCGAATTCCAGACGTTATATCCATTTCAGTGGTTCTCAATTTGTTAAAATAAATGGTAGTTTTATCTCCGTTATATATATCTGCAATTATATCAACTATATTGGGATGTATCTTTAGTTTCATTAGTACTTCAATTATATTAATCCGTTTTAGAGAGTCAAATGCCTTACTAAAATCAATTGAGAGAACAAAAAGACTAGATTTTAACTTGAAAGTTTTTTCAACACAGTATGACAAAATATATAAGTTCTCTGTGACTCTTCTGCCTTTGGTAGCTCCTGTTTGAGAGTCATTAATTCTCTTATTTGTTCTTAAGTGCATCTCAATCTTATCTTTGATGATTGCCATCATAATTTTATAAGATATATTACCCATAGCGATTGGTCTTAAATCTCTTGGTGTTGGCTTTTTTATATTTTTAGGCAGAAGGATTGTATTGCTGTCTTTCCAATCTATTGGTACCTTTCCACTTTTAATAATGTTATTAAATATATCTGTTAATTGTGCAATTATCATTTTATCTTCAATTAAATATTTAAACAATTCTGGAGTAATGCAATCTGGTCCCGGTGCTTTCCCTGCCTTTAATTTCTTAATTTGTTGTTCTACTTCATCATAACTTATCTTAGGATATTTCATATTAGTAATGGGTAACTCAAATTTAATAGCTGCGTCATAGTGTTCTACTAGGTGTAAAGGTATTGTAATATTTTCATACTTATATTTAAATTGGCCACGTTCTATATTTATCTCACTTAAATATCTTCCTTCTAATTTTGGTTGACTAAACTCTATCTGATACATTTCCTTAGCTGTATTATCATATATATATGGAATTTCATTTGGATACATCTGGTAAATAGGGCGCCAAGTTTCTTTAATTATTTCATTAACCTGACTACTTTTAATTTCATTCCCATCATTATCATAAATTTTAAAGTCTTTAGTTTTTTTTAAATTATTGTTTCTCAATGAGTTTATGTGTTGCCAAATTTTCTTGCTTCTATTTTTATCTTCTAAGATTTTCTGTGTTATTTTAATCTCATGTTGCTCTCTTGCATTACTAACCATTTTGCTTATTTTAATTTTTTGGGCTTCTAGTTCTCTTTTTAAACGGTCTACTTTTACTTGATCAACTTCTTTTCTTTTTAATTTGCTTATGTTCCTTTTATTGGAAATTTCCTTCTTGATGTCTTTAGTTATCCAGGGCTGTTCCTCTCTTTTAGAGTTTGTCTTTCTAATTACTGTTGCTTTGAGGAATTTATCTCTTGCTTCATTTATTAATGAGTTCATACCATTTATATCAATGTTATCATTTAGATTTTTATTTATATAGTTAATATAGTTATCTATGCATTCTTTACCTTTCTTATTAAATGTATAAATTTTGCTGTGATCTTTAAAAGAGTTATAAATTTCACAGATAAAACTGAGAGATAATAAGTTATGGTCAGAGAAATTTACTATATCACCTTCTTCATCTATTCTCATGGAGTCAAAATAATTATAAAAACTTTCATTTATTATTGCATAGTCAATTACACTACTCTTTTTACCTTGTTGCCAGGTTATAGTTCCTTGGCAACGTTTATCTAAGTTAAGAATGCTTAGGTTAAATTTACTTACAAGGTTCAAGATCAGTTTACCATTTCTATTGACATTTTGTGGCCCAAGCACTCCAATATGCCCATTTAGATCTCCTATAATTAAAATGTTGTCTCCTTGATGATTATCTATAAAATTCTCAACTTTGTTATAAATTGTTATATTCCTTTCTAGGTCATTAGTGGATGCATAAATAATGAACAAATAAAATTTACAATTAGCTATTTTTATATCAAGTACTAGTAGATCTGCTAGTTCATTATAAACTTCTGAAATTCTTAATTTACTGTTTTTGTGCCACAGTACAAGGATACCCCCTCCTTTTCTATCTTCTAAACTTCTCATATTACTGCAAAAGTTTATATTCCTATTTATTAAAGTATTGATATTGTTTTGATGAGTTTCAACTAAGCATATTAAAGAGTTACTAGATGTTAAAATCATATTTTCAATTTCTATTAATTTGCATTGATTAATACCTTGGACATTCAAAAGTTCTATCTGGAAATTATTATTCAGTTTCTTGTCATTTATTAAATTACTGATAATGTCTACTTTTTTACTCGCACTTTTGTCTTCCTTTTGTCTACTACATAATGAAAAAGGCTCACATATTTGTTGTTTGACCTCAATATTACTTTCCCGTTTTTTATAAAACAGTCATCTCCTAAATTTTTTCTTTGTAATAATTCTTTTCTTAATTCCTTCTCTTTCTCAAGTTCATCTTTAGTTAAATCTCTATTTATAAAAACCCTGTTGAACTCACTTGATTCTTTTAGATTTTTGGCACACCCTAGAATCCTCCATTTTTGTTGTTCGGAGGCTAGCTTAACTAACATAGGCCTAGTGAGATCCTCTATTTTCTTACCAATTCTAATAATTTGAATTATTTCAAAGTCTTTTATGTTTAGTTCAGCTAAAAAATTTTCTACTGTGTCTATATCATATTCAATTTTTGTTGTATTTTCATTGCTAGTAGACTCTGGTACGTTATAAAAAATTAGATTATTCTTTTTCCTCTGACTAACTTGACTTTCATTTGCTACTCTGTCTTGCCTAGGCAATTTTTTATCTTTAGAAGTAGGCTGACTCACTATGTTTGGGCTGTCTATTGCAGGGCTATCTTGCTGAGACGAGATTGAGTCTTTAACCAATGTCTTACTTTCTTTTCCAGACTTCTTTTTTACAATATCTGAGTACTTTTCTTCCAGTCTTATAGGGTCTATCTTTAATATCTTTTCTATTTCAAAAAGTCTTTTAGCTAGTAAGTCTATGCTTTCTGCTATCTCTTCCTTATACTTGTCATCTTCTTTGGTTTTTTTATTGATACCCTGTCTCATGGCTTCTAGATTGCTATGCAAATCATCATAGGTCTCCTGGACCAAGTCTCTACAATATGTTGACATCTCTTTTACAGCATTTTCTAGTTCTATATTCTCCTCATTCTTTAAATGATTCATTGTCTCAGAATTTCCATGAATAGATCCTGTGATGGGGGCTACATTTATATTTTTTTCAATACATGAAAGACATAGCCATTTTAGAATATTTTTTCCAGTTTTTATAATGTTAGCTTCCTCTTCTGATACCTCAATACAGCTCAGATGTTCAGTTTTAGGACACAGGAAACATTTAATATTTTCTGAGCCATTACAAATTGAAAGATGACATTTTCTGCACAAATCATCTGAATAGGTATTCAGCGTTGACTCCACATTTAGATCATGCTCAACTGGAAAGGTTCGACTTAAAAACTCAGGAGTCTTCTTTTGATCGCATCTTTTGGTTTTTACATTTTCTGGTGTTTTATCCTCATCAGATGAATCAAAGTTTAGAGCTCTTTTCTTTATGTTACCTACATCTTCTGTAGCTACTGGACTCTCACTTTGATCATGGGTTACCCCATGGGTGGGAGTTATGTTAGCCATATTAAAGGAGAAAAAAAAAGTAAATAAAATAAACTAAGCTATCCAACACCTAATGTTAAGTGTTGACCTACTTAAAACTCACACCACTTTTAAATCACTTTCATACACTTACCACCAAAACACTAGGTACACTTATTTACTTGCTTTTCAACGCCTCACAAACACTATCACCACTCTTCTTCTCCTTAAAATAATCTTAATAACTAATACTCTTAATTCTAGCACTTTCACTAGAACAGTAAAACTCTACTACCACGCATCCAAGCACAGACACCACAGGACAGGACAGGACAGGAGCAATTTGAAGATGTAGCTGCAGAGCGCCTCTTCTTGATGCGTTGTTTCTTCTTTATTGTTAGCTAATGCTCATTTACTTTTAATTAATTCTTCCCTGCATTTCCAAAGAGTATATATCATATTAACACAATTAGTAGGGGTTAGTAACTTTTCATTATCCTCCCTGAACATTAGTAAAATTTCAATCATTGTAGAGGTGTCTTCTGGTCTAGGGAGTTGTAGGAAGTGGTACTTGTTTCTTTGCTGTTGGAGTGCATTACATTGAATTAAGAAGTGTTCAAGCGTTTCAACTGGAGTGTTACATAATGGACAGCATTTATTATTGGAGATGCCACGCCACCCAAGATTAAGAGCATCAGCTCGAGCTCTCAGGGCGATAGAAAACTTAAATCCATTCCTGTACCAATCGATTTGCTCAGGATGACTTTTAAATTGACTGTACAGGGTTAAAGATCTCTTTTGGGTAAGTTTACTTTTCCATAAATTAGTATCCCAAAGATAGATTTTATCTTTGATATCTTGTATACTAAGAGTCATAATTTGTTCAATATCAATGTTGAGAAGGTGTAGATATTTATAAACTTGTTTTATCCAAAGGGTCTGCTTGTTTACTATTTGTTTCTCAACGATTAGTTTTAGTATCTTGTTACCATTACTGCTTAAACAATGTTTCAAGAATATCAATTTATTCTTGCAATCTCTTGCCTTGCAAGATGATGCCCCGATCTCCCCTCTCAAGAACTCTATTGCAGTGTATCTTGGTAGATCCAGTATATATCGGTATGCTTTATTGTCTAAGATTTGAAGTTTATTGAGGTTGTCATCGGTGAGGGGAATTACTTCAGTACCATACAAGATGGTAGGGAGAACTAGATTCTTCCAAAAGCATTTCCCTATCATTAATCTGTTGCACGAGTTTCCAAGAATTGCAAAAAGCTGGTTGACAAATATCTCACCATTATTAATGGATTTGTCAATCTGGGAATTAAAGCATCTTCTTTTATTGTTAATGTTAATACCTAAGTATTTGAAGTTGTCAACAATTTCAAGATCAATATAGTCATTTAATTGTTCATTAGTGTTATTAATACACATGACTTTGCATTTAGATTTATTAAGTGTCAATCCGTATTTTAGACATATATTTTCGATTTTAGAAAGAATTGTAATAAGTTTGTGTTCTTTATCCGTGAAAATGACCGAATCGTCCATGTAGAATAAGGAACCGATAGAGATAATGTCATCTGTATAACCCATATCAAGCTGTTGTATTTCCTGAATAATTTTGTAGGTGACTAGTATAAAGAGCAGAGCAGAGAGATTGCAGCCTTGTCTTATACCAGCAGAAATTGACATATCAGTGACAAATTCTTTATTCAAGAATATAAAGGTATTATCGTTGGAGTATATATCAGCTATCAATTCTATAATATTAGGGTGGATCTTAAAATCTTTTAAAACATTAACTAAGGGCATTCTGTCAATGGAGTCGAAGGCTTTATTGAAATCTGTGATAATGATGAAAAGTTGTTTCTTAAGTAGAATAGTGTTTTCTATACAGTAATTAATGATATGTACATTTTCAGTTGGTCGTCTTCCCTTGGTAGCGCCAGATTGAAAGTCAATAATCTGGTTAGTTTCAATTAAGTAACATTCAATTTTTTCTTTTAATATACCCATTAAAATCTTATATGATACATCGGCTATAGCAATAGGTCTCATTTCGTTGGGTTTAGGTTTAGGTCTACCTTTAGGAACAAGAACAGTATTTGATTGTTTCCATTGTTGTGGAACTTTTTTGTTTTGTATAATAAGATTTAATAGTTCTTTGATTTTGTTCAGTATGATATTACTTTTGTCTATGTATTTATATAGTTCCGGTTGGATGCCATCTGGTCCTGGTGCTTTGAAGGGTTTTATCTTTTTGATCTGTTTCTCAATGTCTTGAATTGATATATGAACAGGTGGCATCCTGTTAACATCATATTCTATATTAAGTGCAGTATCATAATGTTCTAATAGTGCATTAGGAACATTAATGGTTTCAGTTATATAAACTAAATTACCTGAAGAAATATCGATATTTTTAAGATATTTAGCTTTACTGATTTTGTTTTCAAATGAATATTTATAATTAGACTTGTCCTCGTTGTCAAATTTAAGTAATATTTCATTGGGATGAATATTATATATAGGTTGCCATGTAGAAACAATGTGATCCTTTAAGTCATCTTTTTTTATGATTTTATTATTATTGTCATATAGAGTAATATCTTTAGGCTTTTGTATAGCTCTGTTCCTGAGAGTATTGATATGTTTCCATATCTTTTTATTTCTATCGGTCATAATCTTCTTGATAATGTCGGCTTCATATTTTTCTATAGCTTCAGATACTTTGTTTTGTACTTTAAGTTTTTGTATATTGAAGTCATTTTGAAGCTTAAGTTTTTGTTCGGGATCAGTTGCTTTCCTCTTATTCTTGTTTATGTTTCTTCTAATTGCAATCTCCTTTTTAATGTCTTTTGTTATCCAGGGGGCTTCGACTTCTCCATTTATATTGTATCTTCGTTTGTTAGTAGCTTTAAGAAATTTATTCTTTGAATCAATAATTAGGTCATTAAATTGATTAATACTATCAAAGTTCAACTGCAGCGATTTAGTCTCAATATAGTGAACATAATTCTCTATAGCTGACTCAGATTTCTTATTGTAAGTAAATTCTTCTACTTTGTGGTTATAACATTTATTAGTTGTTAGATTTAAGAATACAGATATTAAATTATGATCAGAAAAGTCTAAAAGTTTGTTTTCCTCGTCAATAGACATGTAATTGAAGTGTGCATACATTTGTTCATTCATTAGGACGAAATCAATGCAACTTTTATACTCATTTTGTTGTCTTGTAAAGGTACCATGACATTTTTCATCAAGATTGAGGATGGTTAAATTAAATTTGTCTGCTAATTCTAGTAATTTTTTTCCATTAGTATTAGTCTTGTGGGGTCCTATAGCTTGGATATGTCCATTAAAATCGCCTAAAATACAAACTTTGGAACTATTAAAATTAGAAAGTAGCGAATTAATCTCTTTGTAAATTTTATTATTTCGAACATCATCATTAATTGAAACATAAGGTAAAATGAGGTAAAATGAGGTGTTAGAAAGATTAACTAGGGCTGAAAAGACATCAGGATGGTTGATGGTAATTTCTGTAAGGTTTATGTTAAGTTCTTTATGCCAAATCAACATAATACCTCCACCTTTACGGTCAGCAATAGGTCTAAATTTATTTAAATAATTAAATTTCTCACTGATCTTAACATTTTCTCTTTTCTGATGGGTTTCTAGTAAACAAAAGATAGCAAATTTATTGTTTTCAATTATGTCTTCTATTTCTATCATTTTTGCCTGTGTGATGCATTGTACATTCAAAAGGTTAATAACTAATTTATGTTTGTTTAGGGTTAATTGGATAGGAATTTCATCTTCCCTCTGTTTTGGTTCCTTCTCCTTTGGATTACGAATTGCGAGAGACTTGGTTTGTTTTTGTTCTCTATCTCGATGACTCGACCGTTTTTTATTAGGCATTCAATGCCTTGCGCTTTTTTTTGTTTCATCTCCTCTCTTAATACTTTATGTTGTTCCATTTCTTTTTTAGTCATATCTTTTGATATATACACAGAGTTATAATCTTCAGAGTGTTTGAGTAGTTTTGCTTTACCTAGTATTTTCCATTTTGTAGTTTCGCTATCAACCTGTACAAGAATAGGCCTATGTTTTTCTGCATTAGAATCTTTCTTTCCAAGTCTAATAATCTGTTTAATATCATATTGATAGACTTTAAGTTCTTTTTCTATAATATTAATGCAGTGATCTAGGTCATATTCAATTTTGGCTTCGAGATTATCAGATTTAAGTTCAGGTAAGTTATAAATAATTAAATTACATTTCTTTTTTTCCTTTTCATGTTCTTCATCTATAGATTCTTGATTATTTAGCTTGGAAGAAGAGTCACTAAGGTTTACAGTATTAGTAAGAGAAGAATGTTTAGGAGTACTGGAAAGGGAGGCAGGCTCGTTAGTTTTAGTAGAGTTCTGAAGCTTGAGTTTAGATGCGTAGGTAACAGGTTCTACCCGTTCATTAGGGTTGGAATCAATGTGACTAGAAACTTCGTGTTGACTAGAAGAGTTCAAAATTGGGGAGGGATTTAGATGCTCATAAATTATATTTAATTTATGTTCAAGATCATCTATGGCTTTAAAAACATGGTCTTGTAAATTCTGGAAGTGTTGAAGTTTGTTATTGATGTCAGATTTAAGGTTTTGCAGCTCTTCATTCCATACATTAGAGGAATACTCAATACATTCTTTTAGCTTGTCCTTAACTTCATTTACAACTCCTTTCTTTATTTCATTTACATTCAGACTTTGGTCTACTTCATTATTGTTACTGATAATAGTATCAGAATTTATCTGTTCCAAGAGTTTATTGTTCTTGTTTATTAGCAATGAACTTTCATGGATTAGCTTTTTAATATATGATTCACAGTTCTTACATTCAGTATTTTTAGTTTGCACATAAGTAGGATCAAAGATATTTTCATTGATATTGTTATCATTTAACGAGACAAGAGCCTGGGCAGCCAGGTTATCATCGGAATCAGATAAATCAAATAAGTTATTACATTGAGTGGATGGAATTTCAGGAGTAGACTTAATATCAAGTTTCTTCTCCTGATGATGGCTAGTAGGGGTTAAGTCTTCATTAGGACTTCTTTGTCTCTTGTTTATATTCTGGACCGAGTTCAAGGGGGTATTCATGTTAATTGCATTCATAATGGATGAGTAACTTCACACTAAATTAGGGAGAAAAGCAAATAAAGGTAACAGGAAAATTGGACAATAGAAACTAAACTAGGTAAACACGCACTCACGAGTACTAGAGATACGTAATTTAACTAGCTAGGTATTAACAGCTCAGGCGAACGAAAATTAATTCTGATGTAAAAATTAATTTTCTGAGCGTTATAGACAATGGTCTTAATGGCCGCCTAACTAGGTTAGGTAACCTGCCACTCGACCTAGAAGCGCACCTACGAAAACAGTAATCTAATAGAAAAGGACTTCACAAACCAAAAATTAAACTGAAGGGTAAAATAATAAATCTCAAAGATACACAAATCTCTGTACCAAAAAATTAGCACACCAACTGCAAGCAACCTCGTACGTAATCAGTTATAAATTCCATATTACTACTTTTGAAACAGCAATAAAAATATTTTATTTCAGAATTTATATAAAACTGTAAGTCATTCGTTTGAATTGGAGATGGCAGTTACAGTTGCCTATCTATCTTGTTAGAACTTACCTAGTTATTAAATTAGGTATTTGTTGTGTAAAACTAGTTTTGATAATTTCAACTAGGTTAGTTTACCGCAAATAATGAAAGTTTGCTTTATTTTATCTATCTGCTTCAATACATCACTGATATTTAATTTTTGT
>JBAGKJ010544441.1:0-11601 GCA_037179465.1 Phronima sedentaria | reverse complement strand
TATAAGCAAAAAACCGCAAAGAATAAATAAAACTGGAAAAAAATCATTTTTTTTTCATTCCTAGAACTTCAGTAGAGATGAACCTACACACAAAATTTCAGACGAATCCGACATAGTTTAAGAGATGAGCCTGAACGCTTGGCACAGAGAGAGAGACAACACCATACCATAATACTCATCCTCTTCACAGGCGTATAAAAATGAACCAAGACAAATTTTCAGACAGGGATTTTGTAGGTTATTCAGTAGGTCGATCTAACACTGGGAAAAAATTTCAGATCAATCAGTGACTGGTTAGTACCAAAAATGAATTTAGAAAATTGGCCAAAATGGCCCAACTATGGCGCAGGATAATAGAGCACCCCTCGGTGGTCGCCGCCTAAGTTATTTTTTCAGATTTTTCGGGGGGGCGACTGCTGACGCTGTCGCTCGATTGAAAGTTAATAGAGCACCTCTCAGCCGTCGCTGACTAAGTTATTTTTTCTGATTTTTCAGAGTGGCAACCACTGTTGCGGTCGCTGGATTTAATTTATAAACAATAAAAATTGGGTAACAACTAGGTATTACTACCTATAACAACTCAAGATTTTAAACTATTTACACATTATCAAGGAGGCCGATGCGCCCTAAGTAATTAAAAACACTATTTACATTATTTACTGAGAGAAAATCTCTCAAAACGGGTAGAGAGTCAGCTCGCCGCCGCAGAAGGCGCCGCTGCTGCCACAAGGCAACCCACTCCCGGAAGACGTGCTTAATAGGGTGGGCCGAAGATCAACTTTTTTTGAAAATTTAATTTGGGTACTTTCTAAAATACGGTCCTACATGAGAAAATTGTCGTGTTAAAATTTTAGGGTCCTACGACCATGTTTTGTGCCGGCGATTTCTCATCAAAGTTTAGCATGTAAACTGCTTAAGAAATTAGCGTGAAAATGGCTGTTTTTCGAGTTAGGTAGTTTATAGCCCAAAATTTTATGAATATACTTCTGAAATCGAAAGAATATAACCAATTATTTAAATATGGAAGAGAAGAAGCTTCAAAGTTTCATATTTTTTGTCCAATCCTTTGTAGAAAAATGGTTAAAATGGCAAAAATCAGCAATTTTCCTTATTTTGTGGGCGTCATTAAATGAATTTTACGATAGTCTGAACCTTGAAGTTTGGCATACACTATTTGTTTGTGGTATTCTTTCGATTTCAGAAGTATATTCATTGAATTTCGGGCTATAAACTACCTAACTCGAAAAACAGCCATTTTCATGCTAATTTCTTAAGCAATTTACATGTTAAACTTTGATGAGAAATCGCCGGCACAAAACATGGTCGTAGGCCCATGAAATTTTAACACGACAATTTTCTTATGTAGGACCGTATTTTAGAAAGTACCCAAAGTGAATTTTCCAAAAAAAGTTGAAATTCGGCCCACCCTAGTGCCTATGCCCCACCCCTCAACGACTAGGAGGAAACAAAATACAAATCATGCACAAAATTGGTTCTCTTTCCCAATTTTCCCAGTGTTCCTATGGGTTGCTCCGGTCCCTCCTGTGAAAAGGGTCCCATTATCCTCATTAATCATTTAAGTCCATACACTCTCCTCTCTGACTTACTCTTCTCCTTGACACCACCACCGAACATCTCGCCATAACTAACACCATCAAAAAGCCACACTTAAACAACTAACATTTATAATTCTCCTACATCCTTCTGTTTTACCAATTTCTCCCAGTCTCTGGACTCGATCTTCATCCTCTAGGCTGATAGCCTATCGTGGGAACTTCAACACCACAGCCCCACATGGTTCTTCCAGACAGTGGACTCCCGTGCGGCGCGACGGCTCGCAGCGACGTCATCCACTACTTATTCACCACCTCGAACCGAGTCCTCCTTAACTCTGACTCCATCTCGACTCTCTTCTCGCATCAACCCTTCCCACATGACCTCTCCATAGCCACACTCGAAATATCCTCAAATTCAGAATGGCACACCTTCACAAACCTAAACTCAAGTCACCTTCCAAGTTTCCTTTTTAGTTGCTGCTAAACTGACGCAAGCAGGGAGTTGAACTCTTCGTAATGCTTCGTCATAGGAACCGCGAGGTTTGAGATTGTTGCCAAAATTCCGTGGCGGAAACACTTGCCCACGCTGCACACTGTTGAAAATGTGTGTATGCCAGCGCTAGGCATTAATAAGGCCACACGGGGGTAAAAAAATCCTTGGCTAAGGTCACGCAGCGTCAGGCGACGTCCCCAACGAAGGCTTGAACCCGGTTTGCCTGATTATGAACCCGCGATCAATGCCACCGATTCACCTCTGCCTTGAAAGTTCTCTCTTGTTCGACTCTTTCGAGCACCCCAAAATAACTTTTACCAACCTCCGGAAGGCGCAATGGGAGTTTTTCTGCTGGCTCACGGAGAAGACTTCGCTTGTTGTCAGCGACCCTCTTCGTACAGGGTGGAGGAGCGCCAGTTCCGCCAAGTCCATCTTGTGGTCGCCCCACTGTCGATAGCACAGGACAACATTCCCACCTTTACCCTAACCCTCCTATCAGCACTAAATCTCTTATACAGGGTGTCCCAACGAAACGGACCAAAAGTAAATGTTCCCTGCTCCCTATCTACAGCAGCTATATTCAAAATTCGGGTGGCATCTTGAAGCTGAAGGTTTAAATTTTTGATATTGTAAGTAAGTAAGTAAGTAAGTAAATTTATTGATCAAAACACATATTTAAAAAATACAAACATAGACGCAAAATATGGTCGCATGTACCAATGTAAATGATCAAGTTCTTAATACAGCACAATGCTTTTAGAACAAACTATCGAATAGCAGGCAAGAGATAATTGGTACAGTGTACACATTAAAATCGTCCAAATTTGACTTAAAATAAAGAGACAGCATGTATAGACGGGTGAATCAGATTCTACAGCTGGCAACTAATTCTAGGACTATTAATCAATAGACATTATAAAATATTCTAAGATAAGGAGACTCGAAACAGCATACTTCCACATATAAGACTCAGAAAAAAAACAGTTATATGCTAGGAAATGTCGTAGAAACTAAGCAAGTAGTTCCTATAACACCGCTTGAAACATGCAAGAGTTTTTACATTTTTTATATTTGTGGGGATTTCATTCCATATTTTCGGTAATTGATAATGGATGGATTGCTGGCAGACTGTTAGGCGCTGATAATCAGACCTAAGCTGTGATGAAAAGCGAGTATGGTAAGAGTGAAGTAGACTATATTGAGAGGAGACATCAATTAGGTTTCTATATGCCATGATAGCTACTCTATACTTGAACAGGTCTCCAATTTTCAGAATTTTGCATTGTCTAAATAGCGGATCGGTATGGGCCAAAAAATGCGATTTAGTGATGATCCTCACACAACGCTTTTGAAGCATTTCAATGGGTTTTAGATGCGTATCATAAATACATGCCCATATAGTTGTACAATAATTAAGGTAAGGAAGTACTAGGGAAAAGTAGAGAGAAACCAATGTAGTTATCGGGAGATATTGGCTCAATTTATAAATTACTCCCAATGTCTTCGCCACTTTACCACACATCTCCCGCACATGGCAATTGAACTTCATTTTATTATCCATAATAACACCCAAGAATTTGCCCTGAGTGCAACATTGAATAGGGGTATCATTAAGGGCAACGTTAAACAATTCATGATGACGTAAAGTAGTTGGTATAAAAAAGGATTTCATAGGGTTTATGGATAAACGATTTGCTTGGGTCCAAGTAAGAATCTTTTCCAATTCATTGTTACATAACGTAGACAGGTCACAAGCATTCGTGCCTGAAAAAGAAAGGGTAGTGTCGTCTGCATAAATAATTGTTTTGAAGTTGGGAGATAAATTGGGTAAGTCATTCATATATAGAAGAAACAAAATGCAGCTCAACACAGAGCCTGTAGGGAGACCAGTGGGAATTTCTTCCTCGCTGGACACCCGCGACCCAACCCTGACACATTGCACTCGAGAGGAGAGAAAACTCTTTAGAAGCGCCAAGGCAGGCCCACGTATCCCATACCTCTCGATTTTGCGTAGAAGTATCTCCCTATTAACAGTTTCATAGGCTTTCTGCAAATCTATAAATATATTTAAGGTAAAAAGTTTGTTATTAAAATTGTCATATATAATATCGCATAATTTGCTAACCGCATGCTCCGTGGACAAGCCCCGCTGAAACCCAAACTGACATGGAGTGAGTAGAGATTTACGCGAAATAAAATTAACCAGGCGATTATTTAGACACTTTTCTAGAATTTTGGCAAAAGGGGGAAGTAACGAAATAGGTCTGTAGTTACGAACGGATAGAGGATCACCTTTCTTAAAGATAGGTATGACAGTGGCACATTTAAAGATGTCGGGGAATACAGACGATGAAAAACAACTGTTAAATAGGTCAGAGAGCGGTTTGGAAATAATATGTCTAAATTCTTTCAAGGTCGCCGTGGAAATACAGTTTAAAGTTTGCTTAGAGTTTTTCAAATTTGCAATTATGTATTCAATTTCGTCTGAGTTGACAGGGCGTAGAAAAAATGAAAAAGGCACAGACTCTTGAACGTATGAGATAGGATTTACGTTAGTCAGAGGAATGGAGGCCTCCACCTCCGCTCCCACGCTACAAAAATACTCATTGAACTCTCTACAAATATCCTCCTCACTCTCAATGCATACTCCGTTAACGAGTAGTTTATCTAAAACATTTTTTGAAGAAGATTTATAACCAATTGATTTAATCAATTTCCATGTATTTCGGAGATCATTTCTACAGGAACTAAATTTGTTTTTATAATAATTAGATTTTGCTTCATTTAACAATGAATTAGTTTTATTGCGAAATAACCGATTTTCTTCGTGGCTAATTATTCCTAGTTTAAACATAAAAAAGAAGGATGATTTAGCTTTAATCAGTTTACGCAATTTCCCGGTCATCCAAGGATTCAGGCAAGCTTTTTTGGATATAAACTTAGTTCTTGTAGGAAAACAAGATACATACATTCCATCGAGACTCTCCACAAATCTTTCCGCATAAATGTTAGTATTATCAGATCTAATAGATTCCCATGAAAAGTCTCGCAATAAATTACCAAATCTAGATCTACTACATTGATCATACAGTCTAAAAGTTATCCTGAATCCTTCAAGATTACTTGAAGCACTCTTCTCAAAAGGTAGGTTAACATAAACGGGTAAATGATCTGTAAAATCAGACATAATAACACCTGATTCAAATACACTCAATTTATTGTACCAGACATGGTCCAGTAACGATGGGTTAGTATCGTTATTGGCAGAGAATCTGGTAGGCTTATTTATCAGAGGTAAAAAATGGTTTGAATGCATAACGTTAATGAAATTGCAAATATTAAATTCATCCAATAGGATATTGATATTGAAGTCCCCAGTAAAGATAGAATGATTATTGCGTACACTAGGGTTGCTTGCTAATTCGTCAATAACCGCGGCAAAATCGTTGATGGTCCCGTGATGTGGTCGGTACACACCAAACACCAACAACTTAATTTCTTTTAAGCAAATTTCCACGGAACATATCTCTATGGTATCATTAGCGAAAGATTTATCGGAAACATAACCTGCGGTCAAACCACTCCTAACAAAAATCGAGACCCCTCCCGACCGCATGTTATCTCTGACAGTATGGAAATCGTTGTAACCTGGGAGGCTACTCACATCCGTGCCCTGAAACCATGTTTCTGTGAGCACTATTATGTCCGGTAGTTGATTATTTTCAAATATACCCAAAAATGAATCTATATTTCTGTTAAAGCTTCGTACGTTGTAACAAACACATGAAAGAAGCTCAGAATTTTTACGACACTCATTGTATTCGCTAACAGTAACATAATTTGAGACGTGAGATGAATTTTGATCCTCCAAGAGCGGTTGAAAATAGTTACAGTCGGGATCAAATCTCTCTAAAAAACTAGAATTGCTATTCAACATAATAATATTGAAAAAATAAATGTACCACGCATAAATAGTCCAAAATAGCAAATACGAAACACCCTAAATATAATAGCTAACAATACTGGCCTAAAACAATGCGGACCTAAACATACACAAAATAAAACATAGTAAATACACCTACTTCTGCCAATTCTCCAGAAATAAGTCAAGAGGCTTTTTAATATAATCCTGACAAAATTTGGCAAGAGACTCTTTGGAAGAAATGTGATGGCGTTTGTCTCTAGTTTCTGGAGCCTCATCTTCTGGTTTTGTATAAGCGAAAACCTTCCCATCAAACGTACTGCATCCTTTCAGTAGGTCCGGATGGGCTTTCTTAATTTTTCTCAAAGAAAAAAATATTGATCGTCGAGACGGTGTAAGGCATTCAGATACATACACCTCCGTGTTCTTATTTTTCTTAGTTTCCCTTAAAATTAGATTCCTTGTGTCCCTACGTACAAATTTCACAACAATTTTTCGAGAGTCTCGCCCTGGTCCTGGCGGCTTAGGGCCTAGACGATGCGCTGTGGATATCTCCTCTTTGTTTATCGCTACCTTTAATTTTTCTTTTAATACACCAACGATTGTAGAGCTCACATCTTCATTCGGGTTACCAGGGGGGATATTGCCACCAGAGAATATCGCACAGTCTCTGCGACTATATGCTTCTTCCTCTTCAACTAGACCCTTAAGAGTTGCGACTTCCTCATTAAGTTGTTCCACTTGTTTTTTTAGGCTGGCAAAGGTAGAATTTTTATCGTTTGTAACATCAATTAGTTCTTGTTTCATTTTACAGTTTTCTTCCCGCATTAACTGGAATTCGCCAATGAGCGCTGTAACCAAGGTTTTCATCTCGGAGCTAAGACTGGTAGAACCATCTAAATCGCTTAGTCTCATAACTGCACTTCTTCTCGTACTGACAGGCATGCAAAAAAAAACGTAAGTCACTAATTAAGGAGCAACACTGCACCAACAACCTCACACCGTGGACTCTAGAACAGCACTTACGAAACAGAAATAAGACTTAGTACACTGAGAAACAGAAATAAGATTGTGTACAAGTTCAGGAACATACAACACATTCTGCAGTGTACAATTAACAATATTACCATTCGGTAAACACATCTTTAAGCAAACTTCACCCTTACCAACAACACGTAACGATTTACCGTCACCTACCTCCACTTTCTCTGTAGTCGAGGCTTCGCAAAAATTCTTGAATAATGCACGGTTATTACTCATATGCTGCGTACAGCCAGAGTCAAAAATCCAAGTATTGTTTTTACAACCATCACTTATAACCGAAAAATTACTTGCATATAAAGTTATATCTTCATCGTTTTTTCTGGCACTGTTCACTTTACCTTGATATTCATTTCTGCCACTCGAACTGCTCTGATTTTTTGCAATAAATTTATAGCAATTTTTACGTATGTGGCCAGTTCTCCCGCACTCAAAACATTTTATCTTCTTGGTGTAATTGCCCTGCTTTTTACTATAAAATGATTTGTTTTCTGGCGCTTCCTCTTCACACTTTGATTGCGTCTTCTCTTCTTCATGTAGCAAACGCTCCACAACTGTATCCCATGACGGTACAGTGCTGCTTGCTTCGAGCGCAGTAACAAGAGTTGAAAATTTGTCCGGTAACGAAGCAAGGAGACAAATAACTCGGTCTTCATCTTTCACAGGGTCGCCAACAACGGAGAGTTCATCGAAAATTTCTATAAGGGATTTTAGATGCACTTGTAAGTCATCACCTGGCTTTAAACGTAAATTATACAAACGTTTTTTTAATCTTAATTTATTGCTCCAGGTTTTCTTTTGAAAAATACCACTCAATTTCTCCCATACAACCGCTGGATTCTCTGGATCACCGATCAAGTACAGAAGCTTCGGATCTATACTCAAAACAATTATAGCAAGAGCTCGATCGCGCCGCAAGTTAAACTTGGTTACCTGCGCTGCCTCTGTAGGCGCTACTTCGGTGCCATCGACAATTCTAAATAGATCGTCCTTGATTAAATGCATTTTAACTTGCAGTCTCCAGGTGGGATAGTTTTTCTCATTCAGCGGAATTATATTATGTGCTCTGTCCATTTTTATTAATTTAAGTGCTCAACACGACAAATATAAAGAATGTCAATACTTAACAGTGCGATCTGGCAACGTCGCAACTGTCCTACTCAGAAACGCTGCACGGCCTGACACCAGCACGCAAACGTCTCTCGCTCTCAATGTCTACAGCTTCAAATGTTGGAAACTGCTAGGCCCATAACCAATGTAGATTATTATGGCTATAATAAAACACTTTATTCACATTCAAAGTAATTATTGAGAGCATTAAAACAACACAATGATATAAATATAGGACAAAAGAAATAAACACTTTAGAGCACAAATGAGCCAGCGACAAGACGAGCACACAGCACCACACTACACACGTCCTTGCACGGAACTGACGTAAACAGGTTGTGCACTGCATACGCGCGGCAAATACAAAGCCAGCGTTACTAAGCAAGAAGTTACAAAAATACATCCATTTATTACTTTATATATTAAAGTATTATGATATCAAATTCATTCAAATTGCAAAATAATATAAGATAAAATCAACACTCCTTCTCAATTTGATATGAATTTAAATTTTAAACTGCATACCTAGTAATAATCTCAATCTAGCAAAACGCTCAGCAGATAACCCTTTTGTGAAAAAGTCCGCTAACATTTCGCCAGTGGGACAATATTCCACTTTTATTTTACCAGAATTAACAACATCTTTAACGTAATGAAACTTAATATCAATATGTTTACCCTTCCCGTGATATTTAGCGTTTTTACACATAGCAAGAGCAGACTGATTATCCTCAAGGATAATCATAGGTTCATTATTATCAAAATTTAAATCGGTAAGTAATTTTTGCAACCAAACTGCCTCTTGGGTAGCGGCTGCAAGAGCAACATATTCGGCTTCCGCAGTCGAAAGCGCGACACAAGTTTGTTTGGATGATTTCCATGAAATGACCCCGGTACTAAGAATGAAACAGTAGCCAGAAGTGGATTTGCGATCCGTAAGATCACCAGCCCAGTCTGAGTCACTGAATCCGACACAAGCTTTATCATCTTTACAGTACACAATACCTAAGTCAACAGTACCTTTTAGGTATCTAAAAATGCGTTTGACAGCCTGCCAGTGGGTCTTACAAGGTTTGGAGCAAAATTTTGCTACATTAGACACGGCGAAACTAATATCTGGTCTGGTACGAGTAGCTAAATATAGTAAAGCACCTACTGCAGATTGGTACGTTTCCACATCAAATAAATCATCAGTTTTCTCATTATACTCATATAACTTTAAAGAAATATCAACAGGTGTTGCAACATGTTTAGAATTAGCAAAGTTAAATTTATCTAGCAAATTTAACGTAAAATTCGATTGATTTATAAAAAAATTATCATTTTTTCTTTCAATATTTACACCTAAAAATTGTTTAGCTTCACCCAAATCTTTCATTTTATATTCTTTATGGAAATTAGATTTAACAGCTCGCAAGAAATCATTTGAATTTGAAGCGATCATCAGATCGTCTACATAAAGAGCAACAATACATAAAATTTCATTTGAAAAATAGGTGTACACACAATTATCATTACAAGATTGAATAAAGTTCATTTTCTTCATATAATTATCAAAAGTTTTATTCCAATGCATTGAGGATTGTTTTAATCCATAAATTGACTTTTGTAAATGACAGACATAATTTTCTTTATTAGAAACAACAAAATTTTCTGGCTGACACATATATAAATTTTCATTCAAATTACTATTTAGAAAAGCACTAGCAACATCCATATGGTGAACAGCTAAATTGTGCTTAGCAGCCAAAGATAAAATAGTCCTAATAGATTCAAATCTCACCACAGGTGAATATGTGTCAAAATAATCACAACCAAATTTTTGAGAATAGCCTTGGGCTACTAACCTAGCTTTATAAGACACAGTGTTCGTTGTTATGTCTATTTTTCGTTTAAATACCCATTTACATTTAATAACATTAGCGTTTGGAGGTAATTTTACAAGTTTCCAAACATCATTTACCTTCATGCAGTCCATCTCGATGTTCATGGCTTTGAGCCATTCAGCTGCTTCCGGTTCGCCGAGGGCCTCCTGCACCGTTGTTGGGTCCTCGCGCAGCGTAGCCATGGTGCACCACTCGCCGAGCCGGTCAGGTGGCGCGGTGACACGAGATGAGCGCCGGGTCTCAGCTGCTTCTGCTCCTTCTGAACCAGCGGCATCGGTTTCTTCTATATTTTGATTATCTTCTCTGGATATTGTCTCGCAATCATCAGGCTTACTCGTTTCTTGAGTATAGGTAATGGCAGGTGTATCTGAAGCCTGTGATTGCTCAATTTCTTTATTTTCGTTGAAAATTACATCCCTTGAAAAGAAAGTTTTCTTTGATTCCATATCGTATAGCCTATAGCCCTTTACATTTGTGCCGTAACCGACAAAAATTACTTTCTTCGATTTGAAATCTAACTTTTTCCTTTCGTCTTTAGGTACATGAGAATATGCAGTCGAACCAAACACTTTAAAATAGTCTATTTTAGGTTTGCGTTGATTCAGGGCTTCATATGGCGTTAGATTAACAAGGGCACTAGTGGAACATCGGTTTAAAACATAATTAGCAGTTGATAAAGCTTCGCCCCAAAACGTCTTCGGTAGTTTCGAATCGGATATCATACATCTAACTGCTTCAATTAAACTTCTGTTTTTGCGTTCGGCTACTCCATTTTGTTCAGCAGCCTTTGGGACAATTTTCTGGTGAATTATACCATCTCTTCTGAGGTAATTTTCGAATGCAGTCGACGTATATTCACCTCCATTATCGGTCCTCAAAATTTTCAATTTAGCATCATACTGCTTCTCAATTAACGCTTTCCACTCTTTAAATTTTTCAAACACTTGAATACTTGATCTTTTCGTTCTATGACATATACCCAGCAGTACCTAGTCGCATGGTCAATGAACGTTACAAAGTACTCACCGCCACCAAGTGACTGTGGACCAATTTTACCACACACGTCACTATGTACAAGCTGGAACGGTTTATAGGTGTTAGTCTTGTCGTGAACAGGAAATGGAGCCCGATGATTTTTTCCTTGACAACAGTCTTCACAAATACTTTTAATTTTAGCGTTAAAATCACAATCGATGCCTTTAACTAGCTCATTTCTAGTCATTTTTTCGAGAGATGACATTCCAACGTGGCACAGGCGTCGGTGCCAAAGTTGCTGCACGGAGGTGGCAGGGCTGGCGGCGGCATCCTTAGCCACGCCCACAATTGCTGATGTGCCAGCATCCTTAGCCACGCCCACAATTGCTGATGTGCCAGCATCCTTAGCCACGCCCACAATTGCTGATGTGCCAACGCTGACAAGTACATACAGGTTGCCACATGTGCGTCCATACGCCAGTAGCCGGTTGTCTCGACTTAATATTTTACAGGAAGTTTTGTTAAAAATAACCCTTTTATTAGACTTAGTACACTGAGAAACAGAAATAAGATTGTGTACAAGTTCAGGAACATACAACACATTCTGCAGTGTACAAT
>JBAGKJ010522220.1:0-11665 GCA_037179465.1 Phronima sedentaria | reverse complement strand
CCCAGGTAGAGTTCTTACCTCCTATCTTAATAATTGGATAAATACCAACTTGCATTGGTATATGTCTATCCTGCGATAGTGCAAGGAACACTAAAATTATAGTTAATTATTTCTAAATATTTCTAATGAAGCTTTTGATAGTGGGTCACTCGTATGTCCGTGACCTTCAGCACTCTGCTGCGGCTGACTTTGTTGTTGCGGACACTAGAGTCGAGGTTGAGTATGTTTATCGGGGAGGTGCCGACTATGACACCTACTTGAATGACATTTCACTGTTTAAAAGGATCGAGCGACATACTCCTGACGTTGTCCTAGTGATTTTAGCTGGCAACGCTTTAAAGAACACTGTGAATAACGCCCAAATAAAAATCAAAATCATTGCGTTTTATACTCGGTTGAGGTCCATATTCCCTAATGCCAAGATTATTTCTGCTCAAGTTGAGGACCGATTTTATGAGCCTGATAATCGGTGGGATTGCCCATCAGGTGTGGTGTATAAACACCGTAGAAGCGGATTGAATCAGGTTCTAAAAAAACTGAAATTAAAGGATAATTTGTTGATGGTAGGAGGTCCTCAACGATTAGATAATCGGAACTTGTATAGAGATTGTGTACATTTGAATGAGCAGGGATTGAAAGTATACTGGCAGTTGATTAAAAGCACATTGGAGTACATGATAATCGGACCAAAACGGGAGTAAATTGACGACTTAGGCTTACTTATAACCTTTGACTGACTACTAAAAAAATACTGACTGACTAACTTTCGGTGACTGACTATCGCATTGGACTTAGTTTGACTTAATTAATGAATACATAGTGTTATTTCCACTATACGATCTTGCCCTGTGTTCTGGGTGTCGAATATAGACTTGAGGTATTTTCAGGTTGCATCGCTACCAGTACATAGATTTATTGGTGCCATGACTTTTTTTATTTTTTTTGTTGCATCTTGATTGAAGTATTGTTATATTGAGCTTCTTTGGTTCATAAGAGGAGTTTCAAACTATGGCGGAGAAAAATAGTGGTAGAAGCAGTGCTGGGGGATCAATAGACGAGATATTACATGAACTTCAAACTAAAGGATTTAAAAGTTTACCAAGGGAAAATCAGAGAGACTTAATTAAGATGAAAAGTTTAATAGAACGCTTGGAAGTGCCTAGTGAAGATAACCTAGAAGGTTCGGGAAAGGACAAGCAAACTGATGAGGACAAGGGAGTGATCAAAAAGGAGATAGCAAAGCCTAAACTTGATTCTACAGACTCGGATAGTACAATTACTTCCCGTGACACTTCAAGTAAGGATAGTACAGATTCGGAAGGAAGGAAGCTGGATGTGAATAAAGTGGAAGGGAAGAGAAAGAAGGCTAGGAAGAAGAGAAGTAATTATAAAGATATGTTGGTAACGATGATGGAAAGACTAGATAGTAGGAGAGCACCAATTTTAGAGAAATTTGATCCAGACCTTGAGGAGTTAGAAGAATTCTTAAAAAAATTTGAAGGTCATTGCAAAAATAATATTAAAGGGGAGGAAGCAGATTGGATATCTGAATTAGGAAGGCACCTGGATCCAGAGACAAAGGTGGCTTACACTTCATTGAGGGACAGAAAGGACACTTACAGAAATTTGAAAGCGAAATTAATACGTTGGAGCAAAGATATGAAAGAATCGAGGAAGAAGAGAGCTAGGGAAGTGTTTGAAACCATGAAGCCAGGAAGTGACGAAAATTTGTATTTATTCAGTAGCAGGTTGGAGAAACAGTTTCGAGTGGTGTTCCCAAAAGTTACTGATGAAAAGTTACAAAGAAGCAGTACTCTTAGAGAAAGATTTTTACAAAACACGCCTAGAGATTTTCGGAAACTCATAGAAGATAGGGTTTTGTCTAATAAAGTATTAGGTCAGAAAATGAGATGGATGGAAGTCCAAAAGTTTGCTAGGTATACTGATTTCCAATCCAAATCACACAGAGAGAAGGAAAGATTAGATAACCCTGAAAAGGAAATCCGTATAAACATACAACACGGTGAACAGAGTCAAAATAATAGGAATAGTAGGATTTATAGGTCAGAAAGATATTCTAGTCAATATGATCGAGGGAATCAACAGGAGAACACAAGAAGTGGTGAGCGTTATGAAGACCGAGCAAGGAAGAGTACAGGGACAAGTCGAGGAGTGGATTACAGGGACAGACCTAGGAGTGGAGTACGAGACCGGCATGAGGACAGGCCTAGGGGTGGAGTACGAAATCGGCATGAGGACAGGCCTAGGAATGGAGTATGGGACAGGTATGAAGACAGGCCTAGGAGTGGAGCACGGGGCCAATATGAAGATAGGCCAAGAGGTGGAGAAAAATATGAAAGTGGACGAAGTAATCATGAAAAGCCATTCAGGGGGCAGGCTAATAATGTAGAGTGTACGTTTTGTAAAAGGATGGGACATAGTGTTGATAAATGTAGAGTCAGGTTGAATCTTTGTATTATATGTGGAAAACCGGGTCATGACCAACGACAGTGTTATTATAGCAGGTATAATACGCACAATAAAAACAACTATGTGAGTAGAAATGAAGGAGCTAATAATAGCGGTAACGGTCATACATCAGTAAATCGAGTGCCTTTAAACGAATAAGCTCTGGCAATAAGAGAGGGTATACCAGGGCTCAAGTTGACCCTCGCAATAAGCAGAACTATAATAGATTTAAACCACTTGAAGAATTGACAGAAATGGATGGTTGCATTATGAAGGGCCAAGAGGTGCAACCTATGAGTTCGAAAATTGATAATACATCTAAAAGAGAGGTGTGCGAAGAAACTAAAGTCCTGCAAAATGTGGAGTTAGAAAATATAGATAATAAAAGTAGTGGAGTTGATAATGTAGGAACACAGGAGGTTGAAAGTGACAGTGGTTCGAATTCAAATATATCACATGATCAACTGGAAAACCATGGAAATAATTCAATAAATACACACGAAAATAATGTGTATCATACGATAAATTTTTCAAAGCTATCACCTGTCGATTTAATGATAGTGAGGGTAAATATTAACGGTATTGAAGCTCCAGCTTTGATAGACACGGGTGCTGTAGATAATGTAATAAAAATGGCAACAGTTTTGGCAGCAGGATTGCCAATAAATATTTCCCGAAGAAAGAAATTATTGGGAATTGGTAATAAAGAGATTGCTTCAGTTGGGATGGTTGAGTCATCTATAGAACTTTTTCATACCCATACCAAAATAGCTAATTTCTCGGTAGTTGGAGAAGAGGATATGAAGCATCCAATTATTTTAGGATTGAAATTTTTAAGAGATAATAAATTGACCATAGATATGGCAAAAGACCTATTAATAGTACCACAACGGGATGGCTCAAAAATGGAATTAACTTTGAAACCTTCAGATGGATCAATTATGAATGTTACATACAAAGGAATTAAAGTATATGCTACGGACACCATGGAAATTAAAGAAGAGACTACTCAGGTTCCCTATCAGTTTCATGTGCCCATCGTGATTGATGACAATATGAACTTTTATTACGATGGCAGGTGTAGGAATGGAAAGCTTACTGGAGTAGAAGGAATAATTAATTGTAAAGAAAAAGAAAGTAATGTTTTCATCAAGAAGAAAGTGGGTGAATCATTGCACGACACAAAGATCAAGAAGGGCGATATAATTGGAACTATATCTACAATAATTGAATTGGACAGTGAAGAGGAAGGAGATAGCTTAAGTGAGGAAGAGTTTCGCGATAGGGTTAACTTAAGTCATTTAGATAAAGATAAGAGAGAGAATATATACAAAATGTTGTTGGAATTAAGGGAAGTATTATGTAAGGATGATTTCGACATAGGTAAAGCAAACGTGTCGCCCCACAAGATAGAATTGACTAATTATTCGCCTATTTGGCAAAGACCGAGGAGATTCTCCGACCCTGTAAATAGAGAGATAGATCGTCAATGCGAACAACTAGAGAGCTTGGATATCATTGAAAGGACTAATTCGAACTGGTCATCACCAGTGGTACCCGTGAGAAAACAAGACGGCTCTCTCCGCCTCTGTATAGATTATAGGAAAGTCAATCGGGTGACAAAGCACATAAATTTTCCTATACCAAATTTAGTAGATGCAATTTATAGTGCGTATGACATTAATTTTTTTACAAAAATAGATCTTGTTAAGGGATATTACCAAATACCTATTCACCCAGACAGTAAACCCATTACAGCCTTTAGCACAAATTCAGCACAATACCAGTTCAAACGTCTGCCTTTTGGACTACGCAACAGTGGAATCCAATTCCAGCGCAATATGATGGAGATCTTGGGTGAATTTTGTGCTAAGAAGGTGATTATTTATCAGGATGATATTTTAGTGATGTCTAGGGAATTCGATGAACATGTGGAGTTAGTAAGACGAGTTTTACATACTTTGAAAATAAATGGTGTGAAAGTACAAGCCTCTAAATGTCAATTTGCTGAGAAGGAAGTCAGTTTTCTAGGTCACGTGATCAGCAGAGAAGGCATTAGAAAATCTCCACAGTTCATAGAGAAGATAGCCAATTATCCTAAACCAGAAAATGTTACACAGTTGCGACAATTTTTAGGAACAGCAAATTTCCAAAGGAAATTTATTGACAATTTTTCAACAATATCTAGGCCTTTGTCAATACTTACTGGAGGAGCAAAAAGAAAAAAGTTAGTGTGGGATCAGGACATGGAGCAAGCATTCAAAATGTTGAAGGAAGAATTAGCTAAGGAAGTTTCATTATCTTTTCCAGATTATAGTAAGACTGCAGAACCACTGGAGCTCTACGTAGACGCTTCAGCAGTGGGAGCAGGAGCTTGTATTTTTCAAAAGCAGAGAGGGGATTATAAACCAATCGCATATTCATCAATTGCATTTAACAAAGCAGAAAAAGCTTATGCACCAATCGAGAGGGAATTGCTCGCATTAAGATGGGGTGTTAAAAACTTTAGGTCGTTCTTATTCGGAGTCCCTTTTGTCATCTATACTGATCATAAGCCCTTGTTATATCTGTATAACATGTCACGTGAAAATTCTCGTTTGATGCGAACTATCAGTGAACTCGAGGACTTTAATTACACACTGAGATATAGACCTGGTAAGGATAACCAGGCAGCAGATGGAATGTCTAGAATTATTTCTACAAGTGAAAGTTTAGATCAGCCTAGGGACGTGAATAGGAATGAATTACCGAAAGGACTAAGAGTAATTAGGGAAGTGCCTGGAGGTGGAGATTCGTTATTTGTGGCTTTGCATGCAGTGTTGGAAGATACTTCAGATATACTACAGATGGAGTTACCGAAAGATTGTCATGAGTTAAGGAAAATGTTAGTAGACAAAATGTTGCAGGAACCGGAGAAATACAAGGTGAAACTGGATAGACAATCTCGGAAAGCTTTAAAATGCATGAAATATGAAGGAATATTACCACGGGAGGAGTTGATTTTAGTAGCAGCAGATATATTTCAGGTAAAGATTGTGGTTCATCATGGAATGCCGGATCCGATAGTGTATTTGGGAGAGAATTTATCGGAGACCACTACTGTTCATCTACAGTGCCTAGCAAACGTTCACTTTAATCCGTTGGTACCTACAAGGCACTATGTTGAGGATAAAGTAGCTGACAAATATTTGAATTCGGTGGTGACGGCTAACGCAGACGAGCTTATGGGACAAGATGAGTGTACACCAGAGTTAAATTTTATGCAACAACTGAAGCAGGAAACTGAAGAATACGAGGATAAGTTGCACTGTGAACATGACACTTCTGGGTTTTGCAAATATGTCTGTAAAATTAATAACTTGAAATTCTGTACAATTATAGATACAGGTGCGCAAGTTAGCTTGATATCTGAGACGGCATTTAACAGCATCAAGAACGAGGTGAATGGAGATACAGAGTATGATGAGCAACAGTTCCTAGAAGGCATTGGAGGGTGTAGAGCTAAGATATTAGGTATTGTAAATCTTCATATTCAAATGTTAGGTACAGTTTTCAATAGTGATGTACCATTCGCTATTGTGAGAGATGAGGATATTCCTGTTTGTGTCCTGGTTGGAGCCAATTTTCTAAAATATAATAATATCATTATGGATTTCAGTAGAAATTTGATGTATACAGAGCATAGGGATGAAGACGCTATGATATATCATTTAAAGTCTTTGGGAAGTGACAACAATAGAAGCTTCATTGGAACTACTGTAGCTGGTGCTTCAGATAACTGTGAAGAACAAGTTTCAGAAACAGACGGTCCTGATGATGATCGTATACCAGCAGTAAAATTCAATATTAACCATGGACAAGATTACAGTCGTATACAAAATGGAAATCATGCTATAAATAGATTGATCAATAAAATTAGGAATAAAATTGAACCTGGAGTGTGGAAAGAAAGGTTTTTACATCAGTATCGAAGATATTGTAAAGAAATGAAATTAGTTGATGGTGTGCTGATGAGAGAGACAAAGAGTTATAACTCAATAGTTATACCTTTTAATTTGATGGTAAAGATTGTGCATCAAACCCATGTACAGGTCGCTCATGTAGGTAGGATGAAATTAATGGATTTAGTGATGAAACAATTCTGGCATCCGTCCATTGATAGGGTAGTAAGGGATATCTGTAAAGTGTGCTCACATTGCCAGATATTTAAAGTAAGCAACCAGAATGTATATCCTCCTACAAAGAAAATAACGACATCTCATCCATTTGATTTGTTGTCAGTGGACCTTATGACTTTACCGACAACTGGTAGGGGTGAAGTAGCTGTGCTGGTTACGGTTGACCATTACTCAAAATGGCTCAATGTTGTGCCTCTGAAGGATAAGACCGCTAATACAGTGACCAAAGCATTCAAAGAAAAGGTGCTAGTGACTTTACCAAAAGTTCCTAAAAGAGTTTTGTCAGATAATGGGCCAGAATTTCGGTCTGGACAATTTAACGACATGTTGGAGCAGTTTAACGTTGCACATATATATTCAACACCATATATGGCGTCATCCAATGGTAACGTGGAAAGATGCAACCGCACAATCCTACAATTATTAAAAGGGATTATATCTGAAGGAGAATCATGGGTAGATGCCATACCAAAGATGACGATTTCATATAATTCTACTATACATGCTGAAATTGGGATTTCCCCATCGGACTGTATTTTGAGACACGCTCATAAATATGAGGACATAATTCCAATTAACTCACAAATAACTGAAAATTGGAAGGAGCCCCATCCAAAATTTGCTCCACTAAAAAAAGGTCAACTTGTATTAAAAAAAATCCAGAGAATAGGAAATAGATCCATATACAAACTCCAACCAAGGTTTGACGGACCATACGAAATAAAATTAGTACAGTCAAATGGGGTTACCTATGTAGCTAAAAGAGTTGCGTTCCCATTTGACGAGGTGAAAGTTCATTATAAGCAAATAAAACTATTCTTAAAAGTTCCAAATTACTTAAAATCCATTGTTAAATTTGAAGATATAGTAATTGATGAAAGTGGACATAAAACGGAAGATTCGGAAGAGTTTAGGAGTGGTGTAATGTTGGGAGGAGTAGCTTTGAGTGGTGATAGTTCGGATACGTTTAGTACAGATAGTTCTGGAACATGTAATCGAGAACCTTATCCCCAATTGCGACCAAGAAAGAATTCCACTAAAGAAATTATGCAACTCCGTAGAAGCAAAAGAATTCAATCTAGATTAAATAATAAGGAAGCTATCGACCAACAACTTGAATCTATAAAAGGTACAGATACTTTTGATACCACCGATGTTGGAAATGGTCAAGAAAGATACAGCAAATTAAGTGGAGAGTGCAGTGAGACAAGAGGTGAAAAAATTAATTCCAATGATATAAGATCAATCCACAGTTCAACGGGATTTAAAGAAGAGGATGTTGTCCCGATATCACCTCTAATGAGAAAACATATCCGTCGATGGGGAGGCCAACTTAAGAAAAATCATAATATTGGACAGAGCAGTGAAGAAGATGCTGCGACAAACATCATGAATTTAGGATATATAATTCCGTTAGAGAAATTTAATTGTTCTCAACCTTGTATACCGTTAAATGAATATGTGTTGGAAGCGGTAGTTTCTACACCTAAAAGTACAGGTAACCAAATAATTACAGTGCCTTATAGGCAACTAACTCCTATAAGGAGGTGTAAATCAATGGATGATATGCGGTTGATTGCAACCAACGAGTCCACAATAGGGTCGGTCTCTGTACCAGAAGAGGTGGAGAACAATTATAAATTAACAGAGGATTCAATGTCAGGGTTTTCAGGATTTCCAGCATATTCATTTTCAGGATTTACACCTGCACACTTTGAACAAGCCTTAGGTGTACAACGATTTATAGACCGATTAGAACGAGCTTGGACATTAACCAGCTCAGTTCTAAGTTCTCAAACAGTGGCTTCATCAAATAGTGGAGATGCTAATACAGAAGATTGCGATGAAGAGTTGAGTGTAGAGGTAAGTTTAGAAGACAGAGATAAAGGATTGAGTGTGGAGGAGATGGAAAAGGAACTCATCGATATTATAGATCAACAGAACAGTGCTGTACCTTCAGGATCTAAAACTGCAGAATTATTAAACAAACTTAAATTATACGCCCAAGCTAATATTTCGGCTACAAAGCAAATTAGAATTGGGAATACTATAATTCTGAGAAAGTTATTTGAAAATAGCCTAATGGCTAGTGAGCCTCAAAGGCAGCATCAGGCTGGAAATTTAGGAGATACCATAGAAACACCGAAAGTAACCCTTAGATTTGATGAAACGCCAAGAATAAGAACGCGGGCACAAGGCCCAGTCCGTAACTACCCAAATGTCCAAGGAAAAACACTTGAGTATAGTTTGAGAAAATCAAAGAAATGTGAAGTTAAAAATGGCAACCAGCGACATAGTAATTAGGCGCATATGCTATGTAGTTATGCTGCTTGATTATTGTATGGGGGGGTTTGAGTAAACAGCTTGGGTGCAGTGAGTGGATGCTTGTGCCATGTGGTCTCGCTATCTGCTCATTACACCAGGGCTAAGAGATAATTTAAGTTTAACCGTGCAAAGTACAATTAATAATCTAACTTACAATAAAGACTATAACATATTGATTAAAAATAAGTGTGAATGATTATGTATGAATGTGTGGTGTGAGTGTTTGATTCGATATATTCATTAAAAACAAGTGTGAATGGTGATGTATGAATGTGTGATGTAAATTTGTTTTTGTATGAATGACAATATGAGTGAATTGTGTTTAAATGCTAGAATTACGTGTATGATGGTTTCTTTGTTTAGATATGTGATCATGGATAAAAATGAGTATGTGCATGTGTGTAAGTATAAGTATATATGGTGGTATTGGGGATTATGAACTCTTAATTACTTGGGTAAGATGTGATGATTTTGAAAAAAAAGGAGGCGTTGCCAGATAATTTTACTTTTAAACCATTGGAAATCGCCTCAGATAGGAAAAGCTCGAGTGAGAAATAATGGTTCTTTGCACTTGACATGAATGGTACATATGACAATGTAGATTGGTTTAGTCTTTAAGGTTTTCCAACTTTATAAATGTTTTTTTTAAAGTAAACAATAGTTTCCATTTTTGATTCACAAAGTGATTAGGACTATGTTTACAAAATAAATGAAAATATCTTGCGTTGAAAATATTCAAGATATCTTGAAATAAGATAAATTGTATATAAGTGATACAGTAGTTGTTAAGAAGTTTAATAAATTCAAGTGGTGTCTTATTTGGTTAAATGTAAATAACAGTTAATTAATTTGTATATATTTGATCTACTATACCACCTTGGTCCTTATTGCGTGAAGTTTGGCTAGTGCAAAAATTTAGATAAATTCTGCACTGGAGGGGGAGATCATGTTATGGTACAACATATAAAATCACAAGTCCTTAACCTGTGAAATTTAACCTACCTTGTTTTCTTATTCATTTAATTTAGTCATGGTAATGCCATTTTGTTTAGTATAGTGAACTTGTACCAAACTGATTTCCTTGTTACCTCCGTGCAGCCTTTTTCTTACGTTTGATTAAGCCATAATATTATTGAGTTTATTTTGGATAAGCATCAGAGCACTGCGATTTAAATTACAAAGTGACTACAGTGAATAATTGAGGTTCATATAAACTGAAAGTTTCCTTCTAACTAGCCAAAGCATCTGAATATTAAACTCCGGACCAAGGTGAGCGAATTGCAGTTATTGTTTTTTACTTAGTTCCATTGCAGCGTTGTTTTTATAGCTTTCTAAGATAATGTACATAGTACAAATGAACATTAATGATTGTATTTTAGTTTATTGTGATCCTGAGTTGTACATATTGTTGCAGGACTACATTCTGTACATTGCCAAAGTGTTTGATTTTTAAACTCCGGACCAAGGTGAGCGATTAGCATTTTTTATTTACTTAGGTATCCAATACCATGTATTCGTTCATAATTTGCTGAGATGGTGTATAAAAAAAGAATGAACATTTATGAGAGTGTTTTAGTTTACTGTGATCTTGAGTGGTGTATATATTGTTGCAGGAAGCTCAATTGCTTAAGTGAGGACTGGAGCTTGAGGTTTCAGATACAGAACCACGTCAAAGTATACCCACTTAGTTACCACCACAAGTTGAAGAGCATTGCCCTGACCCATCCCCAAATTACCCTAAAAATTGACACAAATCCACATTGACCCTAGTTTATACAGACGTATATGCTCCATATACTGAAGTACAGTGGTTATTCCAGACTTATAGAACACAGTGCATGAAGCTACACATTACGATATTTGTGAACTCTGTTAATATAGAACCTACAGATTTATATAGGTCACCACGGTGAATATAAAACTTGCTTGTATGGTTGAGCACTGCCACCAACAAGGTAAGCCAGTGAGCACTGTGACTATAAGTTGATACGCACAAGTATAGACACCATAGCTAGCACTGTGACTATAAAAATTTACAGCATACGAGCGGGGTAATCATAAAATTATACGGTACGTGACCACTGTGAATATAAGATTAAAATAATCAAATATTGGCAAAGTGAACAAAGGTATTGAGTAAGTTGCATGAGTGAAGTGAGTCTTGATTAGTAACACTGGAAACATCTAGTAACCCCGCCATACGCATCTAAGACAATATTTTACACGTTGTCAAGTCAAATAGGTTGCAGCTGGTCGACTGCCCCAATCTCAGTGCCTTTAAAATAATCAAATATAAGTTCTTACATGTTGTCAAGTCAAGTAGGTTGCAGCTGGTTGACCGCCCCAATTTCAGTGCCTTTAAAATAATCAAATATAAGTTCTTTGCATAAAAAAAAGGACAGTATAATTTGTAGTTGATCTTGTGTTCTGTAAATTGGTTAAGTGACTTGGTATTTCTTTGTTGTAATGTACAGGTACATGTAGGGTTTAATATATTTGGAAAGCAGAGAAGTATCGAGTTTAATACTCCAATAACAGTTAGTAATCTTTAATTTTCTTTTCTTGTGTTTCTATTTTACATGTGTGTTTAAATTGGGTTGATGTTCCCATAGAATCCCCAGGTAGAGTTCTTACCTCCTATCTTAATAATTGGATAAATACCAACTTGCATTGGTATATGTCTATCCTGCGAT
>JBAGKJ010511109.1:0-11675 GCA_037179465.1 Phronima sedentaria | reverse complement strand
GTTTTGACTGCCCTGCCTACGGACAACACTGAATTAGGTCGTCCTAAAAGCGAAGTGCCAGGCTGGCACGATAGGATGCCTCGACTACTAAATAAAAACTCGCGATTGAACACAACCACTGAAGTGTCCCAAACACCTTGAACACTTCGTCCGAGACTAACTGGCGAAATCAGTTTGTATAGATATTTCGTGAGGTCGTAAACGAACAGATACACGAGTTCCGTGTACGGCACGGACGTAGAGTGTGAAGTTGCAAGACGCAAGATAGGACGTGGAATTGAGTCGTGGCACTGCCAACCGTTTGTTATACTTGAGACTTGAGTTATACTCGTATCGAAAGAGATTGAAGTGAAGCGTTCGGAGTTTTAGCTCAAAAAACAACAACAAAAAAGAAAAAATGAAGCATTATAAAGATAAAATTCTATAATTCTTTATTATATCTCTGGGCTTCAAACCAAGCTCCCCACCATAGTGCGAGCGCAGCCCGCTCAAAGGAGCGGCCCGACCACCCAAACAAGGGTTTCTATGGATTTTCAATACATTATTCTGGATATCCCATAGAATATAAATAGTACTAATAATATTAAATTGAAATATGTTTCGAGTTTAAATTAATATCTATTAGAGTGACTCACATAACTGTAAAATAATCTGTATTCTGTTGAAAATATACATCAATTGTTATTTCCTTTTAAATAATTATTTGTGATAAGCAGGCAAATGAAGTTTTCAGATAATAAATTGCTCATATTAGCTCTTGAATAAAATGAATAAAACAAAATAAAAATTACAAAATTATAGAAAATCCATAAAAATTTTCAAAACTTATAAAACCAAATAAAAAACGTTTGATTATTTCTTTAAGTTGCTCTTTCCCTTGTTTACACTTATTTTTATTCGTACGGTATTCTCCTGTCCTTTCACTGTGTCAGCGAACCTCTGCCAGAACGGCCAAAAGTGTCCGGTGGACGGGGGGAAGGTAGTCCTTAGTCTGTTCGGTTGTCCCGGGCTAAGGTTTTACTGACTGCAACCGTCAACAGCAGAGCTAGTCTGCTTGGCTGCTCGAATGCGCCCGGTTTTGGCTTGCGCTCCCAGTCACAGTGCTGGGAGCAATACAGTCGGGACCGACGCAATACTGGACGTTGAGGGGCAGACTGGTGGCCCAACCAACCAGCGCTAATACCTTCCATTATTACAAATGAAGATGAAACTGAAGGAGGTGCTTACACCACCACACCTCAGTACGGTCAATGGGAAGAGAATGTGAACTCCACAGTTAGCTGCTGGACACAAGAGATTGTTTCTGGCAGCGCTACCTATGACGCTACCCTCGCGATAGCCGAAAACAGGATGACACAGACTCTCCCACCGGTGGGCCTCGGCCACCCACCAAATAACCAAAGACATCATACAATGCAAAATACAGAAAATACGCCTAAAATAACTAACATAAGACAGAACCTAAATGATTCACGTGCAAGCCAGCCAATAGAGCTGAATTTCACGAACTCAAGAGCTCAATATCAAAGTCAAGACAATAATCGAGGAAGCTATAGAGGCAGAAATCAACGCGGAGGTTTTAGAAATCAGAGAAGTCAAAGAAACACACATTTAAATATATATCCTGCTCTAAATGAAGATAAAAATGCAAATCATAAGAAGTTTTTCTTGATTAAAGCTAAAGACCCTAGCATAGAAAACCTATGGCTTGACTTGGATACTATCCAAGCTAACCATGACCTCGAACGGAACATCCAAGGCACACCAACTAAAATAACTGAACTAAGGAATGGAAGCATCCTAGTTCAGACCGCTAATCAGCAACAAAGCACAAAGATAGTCCAAATTGATAAACTTCACAATACCGAAGTCATTGTACAAGAACACCCGACGCTTAACCGCACTAAAGGCACAATCAGAAGCGAGAGATTCGCTAAACTATCCCAGGAAGTTCTCCTCGGAGAGCTATCTAAATTTAATGTGACGGACATATATAAGATGCAAAAGAAGGAAGGAAACACTTACAAAAATAGTGGTACAATAATTCTCACCTTTGACAGCTGTGTAATTCCGAGCACTGTGAAAATAGGCTGGTCGAACCTTGATGTCAGAGAATATATCGCCAACCCAAGACAATGTTACAGATGCCAAAAATTCAATCATAGTGCAAAATCATGCCGAGCCACCTCTGACATCTGTAATCGGTGCGGTGAGCCAAATCACCGTGGCATTGAGTGTAATAAGCCAGAAAAATGCGTAAATTGCAAGGAGCCACACCGATCGTCCGATCGTAAATGCTTCTTTTACATATTCGAGAAGGAAATTGAGACCATTAAAACGAGAGAACACTGCTCATACAAGGATGCTAAAGACAAAGTCCTCCGAATGAACTTTAATCCAAATAAATCTTATGCATCCCTCCTGAAAGAGAAAATTACTGCTCGCAATCAGAACCGATGGGAAAATCCAGGATTCAGTGAATCTCAGGATGTAACTCCATCTCAAAATACTAATCTAACCCGACAAATCCCGCACACTCAAAATAGATCCCACACAATGTCGGACAGTGATAGTCCAGATACAAGTAACACTACCCGTCCAAGGAATAAAAAACGAAACAACTCGTCAGTATCTGAAGAGGAACGATCACACAAGAAATTAGCTCCCTCGTCAACGCCGCCACGAGTCTCATCCCAATCAAGCAGGAAGATCACAATTAATGAAGAGATGTTGGAACCTCCAAGTCCACATTCCAAATGTGAACAAAAAGCAAATACAATCCCATGCAATAAAGATTGTTACCCAACAGGCAATTTAAACTCAATCTTAGGTGGCTTCAACTTTTCAACACCCCCGCCGCCACCACCACCACCACCTGCAGTAAAAGAACAGGAAACCATGGGACCAACCGAGCACGAGCTAAATTGTAATAATGATAAGCCAAGTGTAGGTACTACGAAAGAAGTTGGTACCGCTGGAATAACGAAGAATTCCTCTATCACCAATGCTGTTAAAAACTTTATCAGCAAGAAACCACCTAACCCTGAAGTACGCTCAGATAATGTGGAAGACGATGCACACACACAAACGAATAGCCCTACCATTAAAGCAAAATCGATTGAGCACAGACAGTCTAGACATTCGAATAATACTGACACTCAAAAGAAAGCCCCACCATTTCATCCCTCTAAAGACCGGGCAGCTAGCAGAAGTGAGAGCAGGGATCGAAAAGGGAAAGCAATCAACCAAGCATTGCTTGAGTCTTGACATGCTCTCTTAAATGTCGTTTTTACAGTGGAACTGTAGAGGATACAAGGCAAACTTTGAAGAGATAAAATCATTAATTCGAGCAAAGTCATCGCCATATGCCATTTGCTTACAGGAATCATTTCATGGCGAATGTACTCCGTTCCCACCTAGAGGATATAAGATATACTCTGCCAATAGCGTTGTGGAAAGTGCACCAAATACCAGACCTCCCCGCGGAGTACTCACATTAATTAGAAATGATATTCCGCACTGCAAAATTAATATTGATTCTGAACTTGAGACTATTGCCATCCGAATCAAAGCTAGCCGAGAGTACACGATATGTAATATTTATATTTCCCCTACTGAAGTTATAAATGTCAATAAGATTTCTAATCTTATCAACCAATTGCCTCGACCCTTCCTTCTCGTAGGAGATTTTAATGCTCGGAGCCCCACCTGGGGAGATTCTACCCACAACCAGCACGGACGCATAATCGAAGAGGTACTACTGCAGAATGACGTATGCATCATTAACAATAATCTTCCTACTCACTTTCATTCCCAAAACGCAACACTAACCTGTATTGACCTCTCTATAACATCGCCGGATATTGCCACTGAGTTTGATTGGAGCCCAGAGGATGATCTCCATGGGAGTGATCACTTCCCGATCCTTGTGAAAGAAATCGACCCACACGAATTCGCATCCCAACTCCCAGCAAGATTCAACCTTAAGCGGGCTGATTGGACAGGTTATACAAATGCTACTGCGATCGAAAGACATGATTACGAAGGATTAACTGATATTAATGAAATAGTCTTGAAATTCAATTCACTAATAGAGGATGCAGCCGAAAACTTCATTCCTCGAACGAAGCCAGGCACAAAATACCCAATTCCATACTGGAATAATGATTGCTCTAGAACTCAAGCAGATAGAAAACGAGCAATGAGAAAATATAGAAACACTAAACTGTTGATAGATAAAATTGCTCTTAACAAAGCAACTGCGATTGCCCGCAGAACACAGAGACAGGCTAGAACTCAAACATGGCAAAACTATATCTCCACAATCAATTCAAACACCCCTATATCAAAAATTTGGAAGAAAGTTAAGAAAATAAGTAATAAGTACTCTAACAATAATATCCCTATTCTCGAGCATGAAGGCCAGACTATAGTGGATGAGAGACAGGTTTCCAATCTTCTGGGCCAGCATCTATCTAATGTTAGTAGCAATAACTTCTATTCGGACCAATTCAATTGTATTCGCAGAAATAAAGAAAGAACACCTTTAAATTTCAACAGCTCTAATAGAGAAAACTATAACATGCCAATCTCCGAGGTCGAGTATGACTGTGCGCTGAGTAAGTGCTCAAACTCAGCCCCGGGACCGGACAATATTCACTACGTAATGATCCAGAAACTATCGCAATCTGCTAAGACATTCCTGATATACATTTTCAACCACATTTACCTAAAAGACGAATTCCCTTCCATCTGGCGGGAAGCTACCCTAATTCCAATCTTGAAGCCCGGTAAACCCAGTAAATCCATCAGTAGTTATAGACCGATTGCACTTACAAGTGCTGTATGTAAATTACTGGAGAGAATAATTAGCTTAAGATTAGTATATCACCTAGAATCCATAAAATTCTTTTCGCCTCATCAATATGGATTTAGGAAAAACAGAAGCACAATGGATTCCCTGGCAAAAATTCAATCAGATATTTATGAGTCGTTTTCAAGGAAAAATTATCTGGTCGCGGTTTTCTTCGATATTGAGAAAGCCTATGACACCACATGGCGATATCATATACTGAACACAATACTCAACCTAAAAATAAAAGGACATTTGGCTTTGTACATAAAAATTTTTCTCTCTGAGAGGAAATTCAGAATAAAAGTTGGAACTCATTTATCGGAGAGCTTTGAGTTGGAACAGGGAGTCCCCCAGGGAAGCGTTATGAGCGTCACTCTGTTTGCCATAGCAATAAACCACATAGCAAACGATCTACCAACAGATATACAAAGAAACCTATATGTTGATGACCTATGTATTTACTATTCTTCTGCTTCAGTTTTATCAATTCAGAGGAAACTACAATTAGCAATTAATAAGATATCTGCATGGTGTGGTAGTGTTGGGTTCAAACTATCCAAGGAGAAAACCGTTTCGGTTTTATTTCATAGGAAGCGGGGAATGCAACCAGAACCAGAACTTGCACTAAATGGTTGCCCTATTCCATGCAACTCATCGGGAAAGTTCCTGGGCATGATTTTCGATCAACGACTGCGCTGGGAGAAGCATATATCCAGTCTCAGACAGAAATGCCTTAAATCCATGAACCTCATAAAATTTTTATCTAATTCAAATTGGGGATCTGATCGGCTTACGCTACAACGAATATACAAAGCAACTGTCCTCAGCCAGCTAGACTACGGAAGCCAAATTTACAGCTCTGCCCCTGAATACATCCTTGCAAAATTGAACCCCTTACATAACCTTGGACTCCGTCTAGCTACAGGAGCTTTTAAATCTTCGCCCATCTCGAGTCTTCTTGCAGAGTGTGGTGAGGACAGTCTAAATGATCGCAGGAAAAGACTATGCATGCAGCTGTACACTAGATTCGCTCGAATCCCAGACAGCCCAGCAACCCTGACCGTCAACAATACGGACAATTTCACAAGCTACCAGAACCAAAAGCACTCAAAACCTTTTGGCATCAACATTAGACAACTCTCAACAGACCTAAATCTTAACTGTAAAGATATTTTACCGGCAGTTTTGTCTGAGGAACCCCCATGGTGTCTTCCTAAAGGTCTAGTATGCCCTTTCAGAATACCTAAAAAGAAGGAACATTATCCAACTGAGACATTGAGAGGAATATATAAAGAGCACTTGAGAGAATATCACCAAAACAGCTATCATATATACACCGATGGATCGAAAACTGATAATGGCGTGGGATTGGGCATACACGCAAGAGATCTATCTTTAGCTCATGGAATATCGAAATATGCATCAGTATACACAGCTGAAAGCTTTGCTATACTGAAATCTCTACAAATAATGAAATCGAAAACTGAAAGTAACCTAACAATACTTACAGACTCATTAAGCTTGCTGCAGACTATTCAAGAACCTTTTTCGAGTCACCCTATTATAAGTGAGATACAAGCACTGATAATAAACCTAGCACTCAGTGATATAACAGTATTATTCTGCTGGATACCCAGCCACGTGGGAATTGAAGGAAATGAAAGAGCAGACTCCCTAGCCAGGGAGGGATCAAATAGCGAAGTCCTGTATAAGACCATCCCAAATAAAGACTATTACCGTTATATAAAGGAGACTATATTCAATAACAGAGAACAAAAATACAATACAATACAATACAATACAATTTATTGAAAATCTTACAGACTTAATTCTTAAAACTAGGTACACGGTATAAAAAACAAAATGCCTATCTAAGCCATGGCAAGATCATCAAGCTCTGTTTTAAGCCACATAGTGGCTTTTTAGAGCAGTAGCAAAATATAGTTTGAGCTGGTGCTGCGAAGGAATAAAACTTCTTAAAAAAAAAACCTTTTGTTTCCGTTTAACTTAATGTTGCTTTCAAATTCCTCCCAAAGCTTTTGAAAAAAGTATCAAATAGTGGCAAGACCATGCTGGAAAATGCGACCCTAAAAAAAATCCGTAGTCATGTTTTGAAAAAATTGTAAAACTACTATTAATACGGCCACCCCCCCAAAAAAAGGCCACCCACAGAATATTTCATCACCCATTTTGCCCAAAAAAGACTGAAAAAAGAAGCCCAGAGATAGAAAGTGCCAAGGGCAATGGAGGCAGACATAATCACAGACATGCTCCACGGAGGAAGCAGCAAAGCAAACGCAAGCTCTGGGCTAACACGCAAACTTCACCACTCCCGCCCAAAAACCACGCCAATGACAGACCGCCAACATTACCCGCAGCACCCCCCACCTATATATATCCCAAGTTACAAATTTTATTTTGTCGGTGCTGGAAACTATAACCCAAAGAACTACTCAACCAAGATTAAAATGCCCACAGATAGCAAGTGCCGAGGGCAATAGAGGCGGACGTAATCACAGGTATGTTCCACGGCAGAAGCAGCAAAGCAAGCGCAAGCTCTGGGCTAACACGCAAACTTCACCACTCCCGCCAAAAAACACACCAATGACAGACCGCCAACATTACCCGCAGCACCCCCTACCTAAATAGAACCCAAGTTACAGTTTCACTTTGGAGCGTAAAGAAGAGTATATGTATAAATTGCTGGCCACTTCAGGGACTATAAGCCCCTTTCATGAATCCGCAAAGAGATGTACAATAGATTAGTAATTAATCAACAGGTAATTTGTGTATAGTTTTTTAAATCGATGGATAGAATGAACATTTTTAATTGTAACGGGAATAGTATTCCAAAGAGAAGGAACTCTATTTTTTAAGGAGTTTTGTGTGGTACTCAATCTTGCAAATTGAGGTAGTAATAGCGAACGGTGTCGAGTATCGTGAGAGTGTGGTCTGCTGTGTTGTGTTTCAAGTGTATGTCTGTTTTTGTAAGCATGCATAGCCAGCTTTAAATTATACACATCCTTAATTTTGAGTATTTTTAATCGTTTGAAAAGCGGACTTGTATGGGTAGGGAACGGTGATCCAGTTATAATCCGAATACATCGCTTTTGGAGAGTTTCCAATTTATATAAATGTGATGAGGATGCCCCTCCCCAAATTTTCATACAATAATTAATGTATGGGTAGACTAGCGTATAATACAACGTAGTTAGAGATGTTGTAGGTAGATACCTTTGAAGATTATATAAAATTCCAGTGGATCTCGCTACTTTAGAGGCCACTTCTTTAGTATGTAAATTAAATTTCATTTTGGAGTCCAAAGTAACACCTAGGAACTTAGCACTGGGGGAAGGTGTAATAATGTTGTTATCTATGAGAATTGCTGGTGGATTGTAGTTACGATTAGATAAAATGAAAGTGTTTGTCTTTTGTGTGTTGATTGATAATCTATTTGCTCTGGTCCACTCACTGAAATTGCGCAGATCTTCATTGCACTTTTGTGCAATTGTTTCCATAGATGTTCCGCGGCAGCTTAGTGTGGTGTCGTCTGCAAATAATATTGGGGACATGTGTTTCAAAACTTTCGGTAGGTCGTTGATATAGAGTAAAAATAGTGTACAGCTTAATATTGAACCTGTAGGAAGGCCAGTAGGAATACTTTTGTAGCATGAGAAAGTTTGATTGATTTTTGTTCTTTGGGTTCGCTCTGTTAGAAAACTCCGCAAAAAGCGTAGTGGAATACCTCTTATACCATATGCTTGTAATTTTCTTATCATTATATCACGGTTAATTGTATCATAAGCCTTTTGTAGGTCTACCAGTATATTTATCACGTGTTCTTTGTTATTCAAAGCAATATAGTTAAATTCGCAAAACTGGTCTATTGCATCTTCTGTGGACAGGCCCTTCTGGAAACCATATTGTTGAGGGGTGATCAAGTTATGTGCTGATATAAATGAGCTCAACCGTGAATGGAAACATTTTTCAATAATTTTACTAAGAACTGGCAATAGGGAGATCGGCCTATAGTTGGATGGATTAGTTTTTTCACCCTTTTTAAAAATTGAAATTACCGTAGCTCTCTTAAATAATAACGGGAAGACACCACTTGTAAAGGAAGAATTGGCTAGGTCTGCTATGATAGGAGATAATATATGGCTAAATTCCTTTAATATTTCAACCGATACTGTATCTATATCCTGTTTAGAATTTTTTAAGTTTTTAATTATTGACGAACATTCGTTATCTGTGACCGGTCTCAAGAACATAGAACTTGAATTGTTCTCTATAAGTGTGAGAGGATCATAGTTTGACGGAGGAATATTTTTTTCAATTTCAGTGCCAACAGAACAGTAAAAGTCGTTCATTACTTCACAAATTTCTTCCTCCGCGTTATACTCGACTTGATTAACTAATATTTTTTTTATATCTGTATTTTTATTTGAGTTAAAGGCAATGTTTCTAATATGTTTCCAAGTCATACGAAGATTATTGCGACATTTTCTAAATAACTCAGTGTAGTATTCACTTTTTGTGCGGTATAAAATTTTAGTTACTTTGTTTTTGAATGCATTATTAGTTTCTTTAGAAATAATACCTTCTCTAAAAAGTGTAAAGTAAATAGATTTAGAGTAAATCAATTTTCGGAGATCACCATTCATCCAAGGATTAATTTCATGTTTTTTGGATATTAGTTTAGTTTTCTTGGGAAAAGCTTTAACGTAAAATTCATTTATTTTGTTTGTTAGATTTTCCGCATACAAGTTAGTATCACCATTCTTAATAAGATTCCAATCAAAATTCTCCAATAATGTCAAAAACTTAGCTTTGCTATTTTGGTCAATCTGCCGGAAAGTTATTTTAACTTTCTCTACCCGTTGGCTTACAATAGTTGGTGAAAATTCGATGTAAACGGGAAGATGATCGGTGAAATCCGACAAAATAATGCCGCACTTCGAATAGTTAAACTTATTATACCATATGTGGTCGAGGAGAGATGGAGGGCAAACATTGGCAGGATCAAACCGAGTAGGTTTATTGATAAGAGGGATGAAATGCTGGGACTGTAAATTGTGAATAAAGTTATCGGTGATTGTGTCGTTGCTAAGTATGTTAATGTTCATATCGCCAACTAATAAAATTGACTTTCCTCGTAATAATTGATTATTTAGTATTTGGTTAAGGGAAAATGAGAAATTTTCAACGGTGTCAGAGTGTGGGCGGTATATCCCTAGAACCGTAAGAGAAAAGTTAGAAATTCGCATTTCAATAGTACATATTTCTATGGTCGCGTTAATAAATGAAAAGTCTTCATAACACTTACAATTTATATGCTCTTTAATGTAGATAGATACACCCCCAGATCTAGCACCCCTTCTGATTGTATGATACGCTGTGTAATTGGGTATATTCAGCGTATTATCACCTTCAAACCACGTCTCCGTGAGTACAAGGATATCCGGGGTTCTATTTTGATGACAAAAAATAGAGAGAAACGAATCAATATTTTTCTTAAAACTGCGAATATTATAATTAAAAATTGTTAAACCAGTTGTGTTCATTGATGAGCTATTGTATTGGGCAATAGAAATATAATCAGAAATTTGTGGAAAATTCATTGAGGAGTGAAGACTATCAAAATAATTAATCTCAGGATCGAGTTGGTCAAACATTAAATTCAGACTATTTACCATTTAACTGAGTTTAGATTTCTATGAAACAATTTTATATTGGAAAAAAGAACTTGAAACACATGTTTCAGACTACAAAAATCAAATCTAACGGAAAAAAATATACTGTATAGGTATCCATAGGGATCAGAAACTCGCCATGGCTCAAACAGACTAAACATCATGAAGCTAAAAAAAAACACAAACATATAAAAAGAGTAAACATGGTAGAAATTATTTTTGCCAACCTTCAAGAAATGCGTCTACAGGTTTTTTGACGTAGTCCATGCAAAACTTAGCAAGTTTGGCCTTAGAGTTAATCTGATGGCGTATATCCCTAGTCTCTGTTTCCGGGGCCTTCGTATATGCAAAAACATTACCATCAAATGTGGAAAAACCTAAGACAGGGCTGTTTTGCAATTTTTTCAGTTTCCGTAATGTGAAGAGGATAGATCGTCTATTCGCGGATAGGCAGTCATTCATGTATAGTTTTGTGCTGCCTTCACGTCCTGTTTTGGCTTCAGCAAATATAAGTTTCTTGGTATCACGACGAGTAAATTTAACCATTAATTTTCTGTTGTCGGGTCCAACTCCTTGTGGTTTGGGGCCTAAGCGATGAGCAGTATTTATATCGGATCTATTTAGTTCAATTTTAAGTTTATCTTTAGCCACGTTAATTATCACAGCTGTACTGTCCTCGTTTGTAGTAGAAGCAGGGATGGCATTCCCTGAGAAAATCGCACTATCCCTACGTCCGTAAGCTTCGGCGTCCTCTAACTGATCTCTCAGGAGAGTTATCTCTTCTTCCAGTCTCGTAATTATTTTATTTTTAGCATTCACTATCTCCAACATTTCAGTTTTCATTTGAAGAAATTCAACACGCATAGCATTAAGCAAAATCCTACCGTCACAAGACAGATTCTCAGCTTCATCCATGTTAGTGAGAGACTTATTAGCCCGTGTAACTGGGGGCATAAAAACTAAGGACGTGCAAAAAAAAAACAAAGAAGCTCCGGCACACAGCACCACACACCAGCAAAGTCTGAGGATTACTGCACTCACCGTGCATAACATGCACTCACCGGTCGAATATCTCAAAAACTATGGCTCAAATAAAAAATGTCAGATCAAAGTTGTTCTACGTCAAA
>JBAGKJ010499998.1:0-10706 GCA_037179465.1 Phronima sedentaria | reverse complement strand
AGTTATTTAATGTTTATGTGTGGGAAGTAGATCTAAATTTATTCACAAAGTCTTCAGGACTCTTACCTTGTTAAATTATTGAACTCTAATTGAGAGTGAAGCTGTGTGACAGCACAGTACAGACAACTCGGTCACTGGCTCACTGAGACTGGTGCTGCGCGAGGCTGTCTACTTTCTACGCAGAGCGGTACACTCGGTGGGAGTCCTGGACTGGCTGCCTCAGAGGAAGACCTTCGTAGTTGCTAACCTTTTGTTATCAATATTTAATTATATAAAAGTTGTAAAGTCCACAGGTACAATAATTTGAGTGGGGATCAGTGTTTTTTTTTTTGCAGGTACAATCGTTTTAAGCAGATTCTTTTTCCCTCTTAATCATGGCTGAGGAGAATCCCCTTGTTCTTCTTCAGTCTGAAATGAAGGTTTACCATCAGAGATTGGAGCATGAACTTTCAAATGCCCCCAGTCTTGATGGCAGGGTATCTACTGACGAAGTCCGTCTAAAGGTTAGAAGAATAAAGGAAGCCTGGGGACAATACTCAAGTGCCTGTGCAGCCGTACGAGCTGTCATGAAGAGATCTGATGATCTAGTGGGATCAGCTTGTGTCAAAAGTGACAAGAAGCTTATTTCAGCGAGCATTGTCAAAGCAGTGGCCCTGTACAATGAGTTCCTTCGAAAGTCAGGCTTTGAGATGGAATCGGAAATGAAAAGTTCCGAGTCTTCCACTTTTTCCCAGGCATCTTTAAATATGGCGGATCTTGGTGCAATAAACAACCAAGCTCAAGCAGTTGACAATGGACGGGCTCTACATAAGGAAGAGCTGGAGATCATCTGTCCCATTGATGCTTCCAATAACCAAGTAGCGAGTCGCTACACTCGACGTGATGTCAGACGTTCAGAGCATTTGTTGCTTGAACAAGAAGCCACAACTAGTCGAAATTTTGCCCGTTGGTTGGGTCTAGCCTCCTCAATAGAGGACCGTGACTGCGAGAGCGCACGCACTTGTTCTTCAGAGCTAAGAACCTCAATGATGCGTCGCAAAGAAATATTGAACCAGATTATAAGTTTTCATGAGCGTCGAGGCGAGATTTCTTTAGTGACAAGTTGGAGAACCCGTCTTGAAAATGATACAGCTTCATATGATCGAGTAATTGCACTGTTGAAGCCTTCAACTGGTCAAATCAGACCCAGTGCTCAGAGTTCCAGTTCACGGTCTTCTGACTTTGAGGGATTTAAAGCATCATTGACTGGGAAACGACCTGATGACGCCAACCCAAAACATATTAGTCCTCTCGATGATAGACTTCTGAAAGATATTGAGGGAGAATTATCCAATTTTTTTGTTACTCAGAATCCTGTTTCTGGTTTTGGTGGAGAGCACAAGATGCCAGAGCCCATCGAACAGTTCCAGTCTGCAGTTATGTGCGAAGCTGCTCCGTTAGCTGGAGTTGTGTCGCAACCTGCAGCTGATGGGGGGGGTTTTCATGGTAATTCGACCCTTGGGAGCAACCCTTTCCGAAGGGATGCTTTGGAGCCTCCAGGAACCAATTCTGTTCCCATCTTTCCATCCAATCGTTCTAGTTTATTGGAAAACAACCAATTTGGAAAACAACCAACCAATTCTGAACCCCTCTTTCCATGGAATCATTCTGGCATATTGGAAAACAACATGCAAATTGAAAAGTATCAGTGTCGTGGAAATCTAGAAACCAAACATGCCAGCACCTGTTCACAGCTCCAAGCTAACGCTACCATCAATGCAGGAACGGGTGCAGCTGGAGAAGATATAAGAAAAGAATCCGTTATCACTTCATCCTCTGATAAACTCACACAGTTTTATGATGATTTTGTCAAAAAGTTTGACGCTGGGGAATATGAAACTCAAGCGGCAACTACTTGTTGGTCTGGGTATCCACAATTATCTAATACAGAACCAATAACCACTCTCGCAGGGATGCGCATGAATCCAAAAGTTAGATTTTCCACTGAAGCAGATGTCAACATATTCAGTCGCACACCTAGGGTAAATTTTTCAGCTCCAAACTCAACTGCGACAATTTTAAAACCTCTATCTTCTTATGCTGTGGGAAAAAATCATGTTGGTCAAAGTGGATTTTCATCACATTTTGACAAACTTTCTGCTCCTAATGCTGATGCTAATCAGAGAATTGAGGACTGGACCTTGTCTCTTGGTCATACAAATAATTACTCAGACACCCCCGCCTCCCACAGTAAGCCTCAAGTCAAGAGTAGCTGGAAACCGCGGCCCTCAACAGATATTAATCGGGAGTCTTCGAAGATTCAGAACAGCACTGTGGGGCCATTTCTACCTCAAAACAATGGAAATAAACCCCTTTTGAACCTATGTGAAGGTGAATACTTCACACGCAGCTTTCCTCGGGAAAAAGAGTCTAGTAGACTAGGAAATTCAGGGGAGATTCCAAAATACATCTCAGAGAGATTAAATTCCTGTGTTGAAGATCCTGGAATTGCACATGGGCATGGAGATAGGGAAGTCATAAATAGTGGTAGTAATCACTACAATCATCCCCAATTGTCAGTATCTCGCCCAGTAATTGAGAGTGATTCCAGAATGTCACCTTATCAGTTCATGCTGGAGTCAGATTTACTGCGGGGTCGAGGAGAAAGATTTGGTGGAGATGTTGAGGCATATACATCATGGCGGGATTGTATGAAGGAGTATATTTCCAGAGCAGGATCCACTGCTCGGGTAGCTGTTGAGATATTACTTGCCAATACTAAGGGTGGTGCCAATGATGTTGTTAGACAAATGTCACGATCTCAACTTTCAGCCGAGCATAAATGGAGTCGTATTTGGGACTTATTTGATGTAAGGTATGGTTCTAAGCCAATTTTGTCTAAGAACTTGCTCGATCGGCTTAGGAAATTCGCTCCTATTGCATCTTCATCTGAAGTTGATAGAATGTATGAGCTCTTGGGTTTCACTTATTCAATATTTGGAGAATCTCAAAGCTCATCGAGTGTAAATTACCTTACTTCACCAGAGGGACAGAGGGAAATATGGGAGAAAATGCCTCCGTCTTTTGTAGAACGATGGCGTAGAGATTGCCGAAAGCTTAGACATAGTGGCACTGAGCCAGAAATGTCTCATTTGTTAGGATCAATGTCCGATTACATTGAAGAAAGAGCTGACCCGTACTTCACCAATCTCGCTCCGACATCCCATGCAAAACGTACGTCACTTGTTACCAGTACTCCAGCTGACACCGAACACGATCTTAGAGGTCAGAGAGCTTGTCCTATTCACCAGAGTGAATCTCACGGGCTAAGTCAATGTAACAGGTTTGGGAGGTGGTCGATAGAGAGGCGGAGAACTTATGTTAAAAACGAGCAACTTTGTTTTCTCTGCTTTGGAAATCATTTTGCTAGGGGCTGCTCATCTCAAATTAGATGCTCGAAATGTGGTTCAGCTCACAATGATCTTCTTCATGCTCCTCGTGTGGATGCAGTCAACATGCTAGATGGTGGCGAGGCCATCAGCAACTGTTCCCAGTCATATTCTGCAACAGGTGCAACTGCCTGCTGTTCGAAGACATTGCCCATTCAGGTTCGTTTGGCGAGCGGGGAATTGGAGATCAGCTGCTTCTGCATCATCGACGAGCAGAGTAATACCACCTTCTGCGATGCAAGCCTTTTGGAAATTTTCAGTACGGATGGAACGAAGCATGACTACATGGTTTCAACGATGTCTGGTCTTCGAACCCGCATCAGTGGCTCCATAATTAAGGGCCTTCAAGTTAAGGGCTGGGGTGAGAAAGAATGGATATCTTTACCACCCGTTTGGACCCACCCGTCAATACCAAACACTAGTTCTGAAGCTGCCACATACAAGACAGTGAGTTCCCATAGTCATATAAGAGAATTTTCAAAGTATTTCCCGCGGAATAGGCCTAATTTGGAGGTCTTATTATTAATTGGTACAAATTGTGGACCTGCTATGAAAACAGAGGTTTTTGGTAGCACTTTTCCTTTTGTGCATCACACCGCACTTGGCTGGTCTATGGTGGGTCCTTCTTGTGCAAGTGATGTGGATGAGAAAAATAACAACATTGATACTAAGACTTGCCTGCGTACGGGATGTGTGGGGGAGCATTTTTCAGTACAAGAAGCTCCTATTGGTCCAAACTTTGACGCAAGTAATCGGAAGTTCGATGTCTTCACTGAACATGAAGATGATGAACTTCCTGGTCTCTCTCAGGAGGATAGAATTTTCAAAAGGTTGTTTACTGAGGGTGTGAAGATAAATACCGATGGCTATTTGGAGATACCATTGCCTTTGAAACCTGGATGTTCCTTTCCTGATAATAAGCGATCTGTCTTTTTACGATCACGGAATTCACTTTTGCGGGTTGCAGCTAAACCAGAATTGGCAGCTAATTGTGTATCAACAATGGACACCTATATCAGCAATGGGCACGTTGAGCAACTTTCGCCGACAAACAATAGAGAGAGTCTTGTCAATTACATTCCAGTGTTTCCTGTCAAACAAGCCAGGAAAAACAAAGTGAGACTAGTTTTTGACAGCTCAGCATCTTATAATGGCACCAGTTTCAACGACAATGTCCTTAGTGGGCCTGACATAAACAATTTGTTACTAGGAGTCCTTTTACGTTTCAGACTTTTCAGGGTTGCCTTCTCAGGAGATATACAGTGTATGTATCACTGCTTTTTTGTTGCTCCCGAACATAGAGATTTGCTGCGTTTTTTTTGGTGGGATAAAAACATACCTGGGGAGAAAATTGCTACTTATAGAGCTAAGGTCCATGTTTTTGGCAACCGATGCAGCCCTGCTGTTGCTATATTTGGATTGAGGTACGTTACAACTCTTCCAGGTGTGGATCCTTGGAATGCCGCTGCAGAATTCATCAAACATAATTTTTATGTTGATGATGGCATGACATCTGTGGAGACAGTGGATGAAGCCATCACAATCCTCCGTGAAACCCGCAAGCTTCTGTCACGTCTTCGAATAAGGTTCCACAAAATTGTTTCTTCACACACCGAAGTTTTGGCATCATTGCCGCCATCTGAAGTTGCAGAAGGTGTGGAGACGAAATGCCTGGGAGAGTCTCCTGATCAGTCTGCTTTGGGACTAAGGTGGAACATAACAACTGATTCACTTTCCATACGCTACATCAGTAATGGGAAGCCTTTCACCAAGAGAGGCATACTCAGCATAATCGGGAGTTTGTTTGATCCTTTGGGATTTTTTAGTCCCATTGTGCTAGCTGGAAGACTCTTGCAGAGATCGTTCATTGCCCCATTGCATGAGAATTCCCCGTTTCACAGTTATGGTTGGGATGATCCTCTTCCATCAACTGCCCTTTTTGAATGGGAACGCTGGCTTGTTCAACTTCCCGAGATGGCGGACATCTCGGTGCCGAGATGCTACTCTCCAAAATTGACTGGGGTCATGCAAGGCGAATTACACGTTTTCTCAGATGCTTCAGCAGCAGCGATAGGCTTTGTTGCTTATCTTCGCCGAACTGACAAATATGGCAGTGTTTCGGTGGGTTTTGTGTTGGCTGGCTCGAGGGTTGCCCCCAGGGCCGCCACGTCTATCCCACGATTGGAATTATGTGCGGCCATGGAAGCAGCAAAAGCAGCTCGACGTGTCTTGATGGAACTGTACAATTATATATCAGTGGTGAATCTATATACAGATAGCATGGTTGTCTTGGGGTACCTACAAAACACATCAAAGACTTTTAGTAGGTACGTGTCATCTCGAGTATGTTCTACACTGAAGTGCTTCCCTGCTACTGCTTGGCATTTTGTCTCGTCAGATGTGAACCCTGCCGACATTGCTTCCAGAGCTCATACAGTCTCAGGGCTCTTGCGTACTCGCTGGTTTGAAGGCCCTTCATTCCTTCTGAGCAAGGATGTGCCAAAGTTTGGTTACACGGACATTGAACCTAAAGTTTTACCGGAAACTCAAGTGCATGCAACTGCCCTAGCAACGGGTAAAGTTGAGACAGATCATGTTCTCAGCAGTCTTCGCAATAGATCATTCAGTTGGAACAGTCTGGTGCGTATTTTGAGTTGGGTTTTGCTATTCATTCAGAAATGCAGGGTGAAGCAGGTCAGTTTTGTTGAGATGGCTACAGTTGCCGGCTTCACCTTGGTCCGATTGACTCAACAAGAGGAATTTGAGTCTGAACTGAGTTCTCTTTCCTGCCGCAAAACACTCTCAAACACTAACTCAATGTTGCCGTTGTCCCCATTTCTTGATGACAGTGGCCTCATTAGGGTTGGTGGGAGGTTGGCTGCTGCGGATCTTCCTTTCGAAGAAAAGCACCCACTAATTCTGCCACCAAAGCATTTTGTGACTCTGGCGATTTTGCAGCATCATCACGAGAGATGCAATCACCAAGGTCGACTAATAACTACTTCCTTCTTGAGATACGCTGGCTACCAAATATTGAAGCAGAAAAGCACTATTGGTAAATTTCTAAACTCTTGTGTCATTTGTAGAAAGTTGCGTTCAATGCCTGTTTCCCAGATAATGGCTGATCTTCCGGAAGACAGGGTGTCGAAGATACCCCCATTCCAGCGATCTGGAGTGGATGTTTTCGGGCCTTATTTAATACACGATGGGAGGACTACAAGACGTACTTCCGCTACCAAGAAAGTGTGGGTCGTCCTCTTCACGTGTTTGTACAGTCGTGCTGTGCACATTGATCTTCTCTGTTCTCTGGAGTCAGCATCATTTCAACTTGCCTTGAGACGCTTCATTGCCATAAGGGGGGAGTGTGAACTCTTCAAATCAGACAGAGGTACAAACTTTGTAGGCTTGGATAACCAACTAAAAAACGACATCGAAGTGCAAAACCTTGTAGACTCTCAAAATTCAAGGGCTACCTGGAAATTCCTACCCGCTGGAGCCAGCCATTTTGCCGGCGTATGGGAGAGGAAGATAGGTTCAATTAAAAGAATTCTTGATTTTTCCTTATCTCTCCTTAATCCGAAGTCTCTCTCCAGGGACGAATTCTCAACTCTAGTACAGGAAGCTGCTAGCATAATAAATAACACTCCGTTGAATGAAATTTCAGCTGACCCGAATGATCCTCTGCCCGTCTGTCCGGCCATGCTCTTAACACTTCGTGAAGGAGCAGCATGCTCAGGGTCCTCCTACACTGAAGCAGACATTTTGTCTTATGGCCGCAAACGTTGGCGCAGGGTCCAATATTTGGCAGACCAATTCTGGATACGCTGGAGACGAGATTATCTGCGCAGCATTAACATCCGTCGCAAATGGCAAAAACCTAAGAGGTCATTGCGCTCTGGTGACGTTGTGTTGATACGTGACAAAGCTCCACGCAATGATTGGCCTGTCGGTGTTGTTACTGGAATCTTCCCGGATCGTAATGGTTTTGTAAGGAGAGTCCTTGTTAGAAAGCGCTCAGTCTGCGGCTCTGGCAATCAAGTCATAGAGAGAGCGATTTCAGATCTTGTGTTGCTTGTTGCTTCTGATTCCTCTTTAGATGGGGCCTCGTAATCCAGTGTTTTCGAGTGCATCCGTCTAATATGGACTTTACCCTAGCAGTTTAGAGTTGTGCTGCTAGCTTGTGTGAGTTCAGTGAGATTAAGTGAAGCAGTGCAACACATGCATTAGTATGTTGCTGAGATGTTAGCCTTACTTTACTTTGTTTTGTCCTTTTCTTTTGTGTTGTTGTTTCCTTTGTGGTTTGGTTGTTCTTTTCTTTCTTTTTTGTTCTTGTGGTTGTTGTTTTTTGTGCCTTTTATGCAAGGGGGAGTGTGCTGGCAGTTTGCTGCCAGCAATTTTTCGTCTAATTGAGAAAAATAAAAAAAATTATTTCCCTGTGCTTCCTGATGTTGTTATGTACTCAATTTAAATTTTCTTTTCTTGTTCAGATACGTGATATGTTCTAAGTCTTAGTTTAATGGTGATAGGCTTTTCAATATAGAGGTCCTTGTTTTGGAGAATTTATGTTGATGAAAGCTGAGAGTTGTGTAGTCGCTCACGCACACCTTGGAAGGTGAGTGATTGTATTTAATCTGGCAGTCACTTTTTATGTTATTTCAAATCAATTTAGATGTTCTTCTATAGCTCCATCCCATAAATTTATACTTCTTGTTTCTGCATAGAAGAGCAATAACCAGTGCATTTCCTCTTGTTCAGCCTGCGCTGGTGAATGATTTGAGAGAGAAGAAATTTAGTCGGTTGGTCATTTCGTTCTGGGACGATAGCAAGATTATTGGAAGGTTGTGTAGATCCTGACTTACACTTGAGAGGTTAGTGCGTGTACTTCTTCTAGCAGTTACTCTTGTTACTTGCAGTTTTGATTCAACTTGAAATTCTATAGGAGCCTTTTACTTATGCACATCTTATTGATATTGTTCTCATTCCGGAGTCTCTCCTTATGCCTGAGCAATAATCTGTGCAATTCCTCTTGTCCAGACTGCTCAATTAAATCATAAACGAAGAGTGAATAATAATTTGGATGTTACTGGCAATGATAGAAAAGCAGTTAGAATAAATTCGTCAGATATTTTTGGATTTCTAGTGGCCTGTAGTCACTCTCACCGAGGTGGGTGTCTCACATTTTCTTTTATGACTTGGGATGTGCGGGAGTGGGGTTTACAAATACTGAAACCACTGGGATGTGTGCCTGTACATGGGCAGGCCACCATGGGGAGTTGGGTGGAAGCGGAGTGTCTGTGCCTGCAATCCGTGGTTTGGCGCCGCATCTGTGGGCAGTAGCATCGGGCGGCTGTTTCGGAAGTCCTTTGGGCTTATGGTGAAAATTGAGAACTGGATCTTCCACTTGTTCTGAGCACTAGAACCAAGTGTTTTGGCCAGTTGGAATGTTTGGTTTGATTTCTTTCACCGTTTTGATGGACTTTTGAGGCACCTGTGTTCGGTGTTGTTGCGTGCGGAGGTGGTGTTAGTTCTGGGTTGCGGGCTTGGATGCTTGGTTTCTGTGTTGCTCTTCTGTGGTGTCTTGACTGTGTCTGTGTATATTTACTCAATAAATGAAAGTTAAAAGTGTGTTAATGTACAGTGTTACCATAAACAATACAAAATTTATGTCTTTGCTTAATTTTATAGTGTATAGTACATGTTGATTTTTGGTAGCTTTTATTATAGAATAGAAATGTTTTTGTTGTGTTCCTAATTTTAAGATCATTTCAACAGTTGTCTGTACCCGTGGTTACCCACTCTGCTTTACAAAATAAAGGTTTAATATTATCAAAGCGTGCATAATTGCCCTCAACTCCTGTCAGTTATTTAATGTTTATGTGTGGGAAGTAGATCTAAATTTATTCACAAAGTCTTCAGGACTCTTACCTTGTTAAATTTTTGAACTCTAATTGAGAGTGAAGCTGTGTGACAGCACAGATATGAAATTCAAGGAGATTTCCAGAGCGTGGCAACCCTGATTGAACTAATACATCTATTAACCTAATACACTAGTAAAAATTAAGTCCGAAATATTATTGCGAATTTGAAGTTATTAATGCAAATACATTGCACCCCGAAGTCTTCATTCCTCTGAAAAAACTATGTCGAAAGCTGATCAAAAAGTCATCGCTGTTATTGTGTAGCCCATTTACAAACAGATAGCGGACCATTCACCACACTTCAAAAATCACAGCAGCGGAACCCAACCATATAAAACAGGTGGAAACATTGGTCTATAGGGGTTCAACAACCCTTTACAAGTCAACCCTTTAGAAGCCTACCTTGGTCTCGAGGTCGCGCAGCTTGTTCTTGACGTAGCGGTCATTGGGGTCGTCGTCCAGCTTCCTCATCAGCTTGATACGCTCCGACATAACGTCCGCCACGTCCAGCCCACGCGCGCTCTGTGGTGGGGGAGAGTTAAGTCGTTATTGGGGCTCTTTGGTGGGAGAGAGTTAAGTCGTGTAAAAACATCTCTATGCAGGCAAAGTCGGCGAAGGCGATTGATTTGAGTGTTAAAACTTAGCTGGCCAAAAGTTGCCAGAGCCGACTTTGGGGCAGGAACCCCAATTAAAGAGTTTCCGATTAATGCGAGCATAAGCAAGGCAGCGAAGCCTTGCTTCTATTATATTATATCTATTATATGCCCGCAGATACCCTCATATGCCCGGCAGACAGACATACTGACGATACTATAAAACATGTTCAAGGATAGGAGGGATATTCCAATATACACCCGTTACCTTCTGGGTTTTTGAACCCCTAGCAAAAGCTTTCGGCAAGAAAAGTCCTCCCTCCAAAAAAGTTCGCAAAAACAATAGTGATATAAATCTATCTTAAAAGTATTAAAATCAAATAAAACCAGGGCGCCCCACCTCCTTTTCCCCCGTTTATTTTATTTTGTTGGTATTTGGAATGGATAATTTAATACATACACATTTAAACTTCACTTGCCATCTAGTTTTATGTATTGCTAAATGGAAACTATAAGAAATACATTATGTAATCAATAAAGTGCAACAGCAAACTTTCCTTTTAATAAATTGCTATTTTGATAAAAAACTATGAATTTTAGTATTTTTCATCAGAGCAAAAGTCCTCATCAGTGCTTAAGAAGAATACAATAAAGACAACTTAGTATGTTTAATTATTCCAAATAATTACAATCCCATATCAAAAGCCTTACGGCGAGAAAAAGGTCGCCCCTCAAAACTGAATTAGCTTTCAAAGTGTTAAGATCAA
>JBAGKJ010488887.1:0-11716 GCA_037179465.1 Phronima sedentaria | reverse complement strand
AAGAAAAAAGGACAAATGCTAGTTCAAATAGAGAAAGAAAAACATGAAATACTATTAACTAATAAAATAATGTCTGATAAAAATAGAAATAAGAAAATATGGGACCATATAAACCATTTAAAGAACAAAAATGTGGAAAGTAAAAATATAAAGATATTTAATGAAAGTTCTCAAGAAATAGAAGATAAAAATATTTCTAATGAACTATCTAAATTTTGGTCAGTATTATACAATAGCACTGAAAATGATCTTATATGCAACTGGGATACTGAAGCCAAAAATAACTATGATAATATGTTCCAAAAATCTAATAACTATGTAACTGCAAGCTATATAAAAGAAATTGATATCTCTTCAGGCTCTGTTATACCCATTTATGAATATGTTGATCTACCGAAAGATATCTCAGAGCATTATGAATGCTGCATGCATATAAACTATAGTAAGTCTCTTTGTATGCCAGAACCTATCATAGAAAATAAAGAAGTCCAACTTCAACTAGAAAAGTTAAAAATTGGCAAAGCCCCTGGTCCAGATAATCTAAAACCAGATCTTTATAAACATTTAGCAAATAATAAGATTGCTGTTGATGCCCTAACAAACTTGCTAAATGAAATTATACATGATTGTGAAGTGCCAGTTCAATGGAAAGACTCTAAATTAACTCTTATTAAAAAAGTATCTAAGCCAACTGCAAAGGATCTGAGACCCATTGCCCTTACGAACATCTCTTATAAAATATTAATGGGAATCTTAAAAAACAAAATTGAAAACTTCATTAATTCTTCTAATAAAATAAATGACCTGCAAACTGGAGCTACCAGTGGGAGGCGAGTAACGGAAAATATATTTATGCTAAATTATTGCATTGAAAAGACATTCCTTAAGAAAAAGAGCCTTTATGTTATCGCTATTGATTTCACTAAGGCTTTTGATTCAGTAGACAGGTTCCAAATGATAAAAGTACTCCTGGATCTTAGAATTCATCCGAAAGTAGTTAATCTGATTGCAGAAATTTATAAAAATGATACAGCTTCTATCTACTTAAATAATATTAATTACCTAAATATTGATTTAAAGACTGGTATAAGACAGGGCTGCAATCTTTCAGCACTGCTTTTCATTCTTGTTACCTATAAAATAATTGAGAAAGTTGACAATATAGATTATGGATATAGAGATGCAAATATAAAAATTCCATCTTTATTTTACATGGATGATGGTATCATCTTTTGCGAAACCTTAGAGCAAACAGAGAAAATGATACTTCGAATCGATAGAATCTGTCTAAAATATGGATTATCATTGAATAAAAGCAAATGCAATATAATGATAATTAACAATAATGAAAACAATATAGAATCTATTTCTAATATTGCAGTGGTAAATCAAATAAAATATCTTGGAGTCTTGATAGAAAATAAAAAGAAACTTTTTACAGCACAAATTGAGAGATCTCACCAAAATGGCCTGACCTTCTCAAACCAACTCTACTCAATTTTGGGCACATCATGTAATCGCATGATTGTAGGAAAGACATTTTGGAAAGGATTAGTGCTCCCCAATATATTGTATGCCAGTGATGTTATTATATATGATGAAAAAGACATTGATAAGCTGCAAAGACTAGATAACAAAGCATACAGATCAATATTGCAATTGCCAATATTTACTGCCACCGAGTTTTTAAGAGGAGAAGTAGGAGCTACATCCGCAAAGATGAGAGATATTAAAAACAAAATCCTATTCTTGAAACATTGCCTTAAACCGAATGGAAACAAATTCTTAAATAGAATTGTATCTCTACAGCTAGAAAAGAATGAAATAAAATGGATAAAGTCTATTAAAAAATACTTACTTCAAACGAATTTAAACATTGAAAATGTTCTAACCTTAAGTATTGAACAGCTGAAAAACCATTTATATAAATTTGATACAGAATTATGGATAAATAAAATACAGAATAAATCTACTCTACAGTTGTATAGAATTGGAAAAAATGAGATCAAAGAGGAAACATGGGTTAAAAATAGTCGAAAGTGCAACATCATGATGAGGGCACGCTCTAACACTCTTAAGCTTGGATGGAGAGAATTTCAAGTAGAAGGTGAAAAAAGATGTCCATTATGCAATGTTGAAAATGAAACTTTAATGCATTTTATACTGAAATGTTACAAACTGCAACATATCCGACAGAAATGCATACAATTGCAATTCCCCCAACCTGAAAATATAAATAAATTACTATGCGAGATACTACTATTTGGAAATAATAAGGAGTTTAGTAAGGAGTATTACATAGATATTGTTCATGAATTGTGGAATGTTAGAGAAAACCTAATAAAGGTTATCTCTTCCTAATTCCAAAACATCTCCCGATCTTCTCAGCCGGGTGAGGGGGTAGGCAGTTATGCGAGGCCTAGGGAGTGCACCATACCAACACCCCTAGTTGCCTGCCTTCTCACAAAGCTGGGAAGCAGATGTGGATATAATTTATTATGTGAGATGAAACTTTTTAGAAATAATAATAAACTGAGTAATAAGGAATATTATTTAGTTAAAAGATTATAGCTCATGAATTGTGATATGGCCAAGAAAATTTTATAAAAGATGCTTCTTCCTATAGCTTCAAAAACATGTCTTGAGAGTCCCACCCCGGGTGAGGGGTCACAGTTATGGGAGGCCTAGGGAGTGCACCATACCAACACCCCTAGTTGCCTGCCCTCCCACCTAGCTGTGATGCAGATATATGTAGTAGAGACACGCTTGCATAAAGGAAGCAAGGCCGAGATAACAGATTGTTCTCATGTCTGGAGTCTTCAAACAATTTAATTTATGTTCTGTTCTTGGATAAAATTTTGAACTTGCTGTTGGTATTGCTTAATGTGATTATTAAAGTATATAGCACATGTTAAATAATTTTGAACATATAAGCTATATAAAGGGAAGGTGTCATAAAACCTGTAATTCCCGTCTTACTATTCATTCATTCATTCAGCCTTGACGTGGTGCAATGTTTTTTTTTATTAATTATAAAAGGAGCTCGCTCGTGTTTTTCATCCTAATAAGATTTTTCTTGCAGGATTACTAACTTTCTTTACAGATATTAGTTTTACTTTAGGTAATTACCCCCTAAATAAGAGGTAAGTCTCATTCCAATTTTAGTTTTTAATCTCTTTCTTGTTGTATTTCCCTTATTTAAATCTAACGTACCTACCTAAGTATGATGGAGGTGGAAGAAGATGAATCCGCGGAGGATGAAACTCCTGCCTCAGGATTCATTTCCTCAACCAGCAATGCTTCCCTTGATGTTAACATTCATAGCGCATCTAATGCTTTTAATAATTCATCCAACTTCAGTCATATTCATGTTCTTTACCCCCAGTCTCAAATTAATGTACCTGAAACTTCTAACCCACCTTTTTCTGATATTTCTGATGTGGAGGAAGCTCCCATTACAGTTATCATTGAACCTTTATGTACTACCAGAGATGATTTTAAGAAATTTTTCAATAATGACCTTAAAATTGCAAAATCCCTCAATGAAAGTGCTTTTAACAAACTCAAAATAAACAAAGTAAGGAAAAATACTTTTAGAAACCTCCTCCTTGTCGACCTCGACACAAATAAACAAGACCTTCTTGACGAATGCTTAAGCATTACTAATTTTGCAAACTTTCCTGTAAAATGCAGATTACCTGCAATAAAAAATAAATCATATGGAGTTATTGGACCCATTGGTCTTGAGGTTGACGATGCGGATGTTTCTGAAGCCCTAATGTCAAAATATAACTTTATAAATTCTTCCATCAGGATCTGTAAAGGCAAAGATAACGCCAAAACTGTATACTTCAAGATAACTATGGATGGTGATTTGCCCCAATACCTCTATCTTGGATACCAAAGACTTAAAGTTTCCCGCTATGTAGGTGTCCCCTGGCAATGTTATCGTTGTCAAGGTTTCGGGCACAACTCTTACCAATGCAAATATAAAAAACCACGATGCCTCATTTGCCCTGGAGCACATGAGTTTAAAGACTGTCCCTTAAAAAAGGACAATAATGCTAAACTCACTAACATCAAGTGTGTTAATTGCGGTGGGAATCACGCTGCTAATTATGGAGGATGCCCATCCTTTAAAAAAGCCAAGGAAGTCAAAAAAATTGAATCCGAAAAGGGCATATCTTATAGTGATGCTCTTAAACTTCATAAACAATCAAATAATAAAAATAATGTACCTGCTGCCACAAGCAAAAAATCCTTACCACCCGCAAACCTTTTTTCACAGAAAAGCTCCCAAGACCAGTCACTCACTGGTCGCACCAGCCATAATGAATCAAAAACATCTATTCAAACTAATGTTCATACCAAACTTGATGAAAATACTCAAAGTAGTGTTCTTTCTCAAAATAATCAAAATTCTTCTTGCAAAACTCCTGCAAATACTTCAAATAATGCACAAATCTTTCAAAAAACAAATAATGAAATTTCAAAAAATATTTTAATATCTTTTGCTTTAATTTTTAAAAAACTTTTTATGCAGCTAACTGACAATCCTCCATCTGATGAAGGAATCATTAACATCTTCAATGAAAATTTTGAAACTAACATCTCTCCCAGTGACCTCAAAAATCAAAAACATCCCTCTGTTATATTTAAAGATAACAAACGCTTGCACACTTCCTCAGAAGAGGATCAACCCTTCACTCTAGTTCAGAATAATAAAAAGAAGAAGGGCAATCCTAAGGATGTCTCCAAACAATAATCTAAAATTAATCTCATGGAATGCTAGAAGTCTTTTAGCTAGACTTAGTGAATTTAAGATTGAACTTTATAATGTAAAACCTGAAATTTTCTGTATAACTGAAACCTGGATATATAAAAATTCTAGACCGTCATTTATAAATTATAAAACTTTTTACTGTAATAGATCTGATAGAAGGGGTGGTGGGCTTTTAACCTTAGTGAGAAATGACATTTCCTGCTTACCTAAAACCCTAAACCTCTTCCCTCAAGGTAAATTAGAAATTCAATGTACTACTATTTTTTCTAAATCTAGAAGTCTAGATATTCTAAATATTTATAATCCTAATCAACCTGTTACCATTCAGGAGTTTTCTTTTTATTTTAGTCAGCTTTCACCAGACTCCATTATATGTGGAGATTTAAATGCCCACCACTCGCTCTGGGATACCAGATCTGCAGCTAATACTGCAGGTATGAATTTGTCGGAGGCAGTTTTGGAATTTAATCTTGAACTTAATATTCAAATCAACTTAAATACTCATTTTTGTCAAACAAATAGATCTTTTTCAACCTTGGACTTAGTTTTTACATCTTCAAGTATAGCTCCTCAGACAAATTCTTATCTTGCAAACTATGATATGGGAAGTGACCATACTCCTATCATAACTGATGTTGCATTTAAACCCTGTGCCTCTTTTGGAAAGAGAAGACCCAAATGGAAGTTTGATGGAGTTAACTGGGACCATTGGAGAAATACTCTCCCGCCAATACAACCCTCTCATGACCTTCTTGCTGATGTTTCGCTTCTAACTACTAATTTAATTAACCATAGTAAAAATCTTTGCAAATTAACTAGTCCTTTCATTGATATTAAATATTCAAAACCTTGGTGGAATAACGACTGTGAAATTGCAGTCAGGGAAAAGTATTTAGCTAAACATACTTTTACAAGACATCCTTCAGATGCAAATTTAAACTTACTTAAAGAAAAAGAAAAAATATGTTCAGAAACTCTTAAAAAAGCTAAAGAAAATTCCTGGCGTGATTTCATAGATTCTATAAATTCCCAATCAACATCTAAGCAAGTCTGGTCCAAAATTTCATCTCTTTCCGGAAAATATAAACCTAGAAGTAATACCCCCCTTTACTCTACTGATAATCATCTAATAACTGATCCTCATGAGAAAGTAGATTTACTTGGCAAATCTTTTGGCTCTGACTTTAATGCAACTTTTAAATCAAATCTTACAACTAGACTTCTTCTCCCTACCACAGTTGCCCTAGTTGATGAAGAATATAATGAATACAATAATAATATCACTATATATGAAATTCAGTACAACATTAAAAATTTAAGAAACTCTTCTCCAGGTTTAGATATGATTCATAATAATTTTATTAAAAACCTTCCAAATAATTATATCAACTTTATTCATAATATTTTCAATAGATCTTTTCACTTTTCTCTAATCCCTCAAGAATGGAAAACTGCACTAATTGTACCCATACCTAAGCCTGGTAAAGATTCATCTAAACCTGAATCATATCGCCCAATATCCCTTTTATCATGTCTTTCTAAACTTCTAGAAAAAATTATATGTAATAGAATGTATCATTATATAGAGACTAACCATCTACTTAGCGCAACTCAAAGTGGTTTCAGGAAAAGACTGTCTACCACTGATCTACTGTTTAATTTTGATACTGCAGTTCGTAATGCATTGAGTCAGGGCCAAATTTTAATCGCCATCTTTATCGACTTTACAAAAGCTTATGATGTAATTTGGCATACTGGCCTCCTATATAAGCTTCAGGAAATGGGATTCAAGGGGAAGCTACTCAGATGGCTGAGGGAATACCTCTCAAATAGGAAATTTAAAGTTATGTTTGAGGGTGAATGTTCAAAAGAGTTCCCCATCTCATCTGGTGTCCCACAAGGCTCTATAATTTCCCCCCTTTTATTTAATATAATGATAGCCAACCTACCATCAGTCAAAAATGTCAAGTTTATGGAATATGCTGATGATGTTACCTTCTTTTCAACCAATGACAATATTCAAAACCTTCAATCTCTCTTGCAAACTCAACTAAATAAAATATCAGTATGGGCTAAAGAATGGGGTTTTAAAATAAATCCCTCAAAAACAAAAGCAATGTTATTTACAAACAAAAGAGGCATTTTCCCTCCTATCATCAGACTGGAGGAACAAAATGTCGATTTTGTAAATTCACACAGGTTCTTAGGAATGATTCTTGATTCTCCCAGGCTACTCTGGAGAGATCATCTTGAAAACCTTAGAACCAAACTCATTTCTTATGTCAATATTCTCAGGATGCTCTCCAGCAAGCAGTATGGAGCAGATAAACTAACCCTTTCTAGAATCTATAAAGCTTTAATAAGAAGCAGAATAGACTATGGTTCAATTTTCTATGATTCATCAGCATACTCCTATCTCTATAAGATTGACAAAATCCAAAATGTTTGCCTCAGACTCATCCTTGGAGTACATCAGACTTCCCCAATCCTCTCTATGGAAGTGGAAAGTTTTCTCCCACCACTGAGTCTACATCGGAAATACCTCATGCAGAAATATTTTTTAAAATTATCAGAACTTCCTGATCACTTAGACATAAAAGTCTCTTTCATTGACTCCCTAAAGCTTAGAGCTGATCATTACAGCAATATTGAAAAAGCCCCCACTAGCATAAAAGCTAGAGAACTATTAAGGAAAGCAAACATTAATCATAAACAAATTTATTCTGTTCCATTAATATCTCCCCTTCCCCCTTGGTTCAATTTCAATAACATTATATTTACCAATTTCTCAATAAATTCAGTCTCATCTTTATCTGATAATGTTGCTTTACAAATTTTTAAATTTTTACAAAAAATTAGATACAAAAATTTCATAGAAATTTATACGGATGGTTCAGTTTTTACTAACCCTTCACAATCGTGCACTGCAGCTGCAGTTTATATGCTTCCCGAAAAAACTCTTATGAGGAACTATAAGTTACCCCAAAATTTCAATATAATGGAATGTGAGCTTTTAGCTATATCAAAGGCCATGTCTCACATAAAACTTAACCCAAAATTTTATGAGAACAGAAAAGTAGTCATTTTTACAGATTCATTATCTAGCCTTTTATTAATTTCTAATCACTTTCCTACTAAATACCAGAAAATCATTTTTGAAATTCATAAATTTTTTGCTTCCTGCAACCAAAAGGTTTTTCTCCAGTTTGTCCCAGGCCACAAAAACATAAAAGGCAATGAGCTGGCGGACCTTTCTGCCAAAGCTGCCCACATAATTGACCATCCTATATCAATTTTCCCTCCTATTGAATCTAAGGTAAGAGCCTTAGAAAAATTTTCCATTGATAAGTGGCAGGACTACTGGGATAAGAGAACAATTCTCACTCAGACAGGACTACACCTTAAAAAAATAAGGAACAACATATCTTTCTGGCCCTGGTCTTGCCATGAGTCCAGGGTTATAGAAACAGTTTTCACTAAACTCAGAATTGGCCATGCCAACCATAATGAACATAGATTCCGTTTTAAGTTATCTCCCTCTCCTTTATGTAACTGTGGCTCAATTGACTCCATATATCATATCTTTATGGAATGCACTCTTCTCCTATCTTATAGAAATATACTTTATAAAGAATTGAAGGATATGCTTGTTCCTTATAACATTGTAAATTTACTTGGGGGAGGCAATTTCAACCTCTCTACCCAGAAGAAAATATTAAATCTTGTAGCAAAGTTTCTACATGACTCAAACAAGCTTTACAGGTTGTAAAGCTGCAAATTTACAAATTCCAAATTAATACCATTTTGTACATATCACCAAGCACCAATTAGGTCAATATATGGATGTGATCATGTCATCACCCCTCTGGTAGTGCCAGATCATATCCTGCTATTGTGTCCTGATACAGCTTCATAGATTTTAACATTACAACCACATTTTAGCTTCTCATTTACACATTTGGTCAATATATGGATGTGATCATGTCATCACCCCTCTGGTAGTGCCAGAGCATATCCTGCTATTGTATCCTAATGCATCTTCATACATTTTTACAGTACAACCACCTTTTACCTTCTCATTTACACTTTATGGGCTGCATCTCAAGTTTTTCTCAGAGTGTGCTAGTCTGCAACGTTGCAGGAGCATACTTTGAGACTTATGCTTGTTGTGACGCTCATTGCCATGGCATCTCTCCCTACTTTACATGTTTCTAGTTTTATGTGTCTACATTTTATTATATGTTTGCAAGTGTGTAAGTATTTTTATTTCCTCTATAATAATTGTTTTTATAATATACATGTTGTAAATACTTTTATTTCATAATTTATACTATTTTCACTGTGTTTTTCATCTCATTCTACCCATTCCATCTCACCCCATCTCATGCACATAGGGAATTTCCTCCCTCTAAAACTTCATACCCATATTTCATCCTCATCATACCATCTTTATTGTTCACACTAACCCATAAATTTCTTCTTTAAATTGGGTCTTTTTGGAGCTTCCCATAACATATATTTTTTACTCTTATCAATTCATATAATGCTTATTTTCAAAAAATTCTCTAAGTCAACATGGGAAGTCCCTCAAACACCTTATTTCACCATATCTAGCCACAGAATTATCTCCTTTCCATTTTTAGTGTGCTTTCAAAACCTTCTCTTTTTAGATCTTCAGTAGCGCAATGCACTTATCATTTCTATGATCTCAGATATGCTCTTCCATAAGTATACTATATCCAAATCTTTTCAATACCAAATGACCTTACCCTCACCCATTCTTTTTCCTGAGTGGGGGTAGACACTATATACTCTATGGCTGGATTTTCTTTGTTCTTCTCCTTACTGAAGGAAAACAGAAATTTTACTTACTAATATAATTTTATTTTATTTGGGCTTCATCTTTTCCTATTTTCTCTCATGCTTTATATAAATTAGTTTAAAACATAACTTTTATTAATGTATCTAATCTTTTTTCTCATTTTTCCAGGTCTTGAGGCAAATGTGTCAAAGACCGATAGCCCTCATTTAAAAACCGAATCAACAACAACAACAAATTGGATCATTTATGTTTTTTTTCGTGCTATCAACATATAGAAGGGTTAATTTAAAGTAAGTAACTTGTGCTATATTATGATTAATGAAATGTGATTTTAGTTAGGTAGTGATGTGTACCTACGCCTAGGCCTATAAGTTAGTTTAAGTGCATTTCATATACTGCTTGTGAGGCTTAATTTTAACCTGCATTTCGTATCTTAGTAGCTATTTTTCATTGCCCTTTGGTAATGTTATTACTTTTACATTTTGTGGAACACTAGTAATTTTTTTAATGTGTTTAGCAAAACAAGTTTGCCTTAAGATTTTATAGCTAGTTTACCTATTTATAATTTTAATCTTGCAACATTTGTTGGAGAGGTAAGAGTACCTACTTTTTATTTTAACTTTTTAAATATATTTATGTGAAGGTACCTAACTTTGGAAATATAAATGCTGATATACAAACAAACATTTTGTGAAGTTTAAAAGTACCTAGTTTTTTTATTTTTACTTTTTCATTTTTCTAAGTTCCGAATACCTAGTTGCTTATTATCATTTTACTAAAACAAGTGCAACTATTTCAAAACTAATTTAGCTCACATATTTATACATAAATTTAGTATCAAGAATGGTGTATTCTCTTAAGAATCAAATAGGTATGTAGTGCAGATAACCAGTCTGAAATTAGTGTTTTTTTTAGAGAGAATCGTTTCAAAGTGTGTTTAGCCTGGTGACTGAGGCAATTATTTTAGCTCCTTTTTTAATTTATTTATAGTTTGTCAGGAAGTGATGGGTTGAGCCACCCAATGGTAATATTCTTATTTTTCAAATGGTTTGTGGTAGTATATTGTGCCTATTTTTTTTTTAATTTACATCCTACCACTGAATATTTTTGCACTAAGTTTCAGGAATATAACAGTGGCTTAAAACCTTTAATTGAATCTATTATTTATTGAAATTTCTTACATCTAATCTTTTTAAAGTCAAATGGAGATTAACTGTTGATAATATTTTTTACTACCTTCTGTAAAATTCAGAGAGATTTTTTTGGGAAGCCATTGTTAGTTTGTTTAAATACAAGTTTTAATCATTTATGTGTGGCCAGAATTTTAACTTGAAAATTTAATTTTTGATTTGCCACTTTATTCAACCCTGCCTAGTAAACCTTTTTAAACTTTGCTTTTATTTAAAAACACGTCAAAACTTTTTTCAATCGTGCTTGGCAGTTAAACCTTATAAATTTCAAAGCTCGACAGTGATCACCGCCCCTACCTAAATACCTTAATAATATGTTTGGTTTAATTTTTTAGATAGTATAGGCTAACGGTTTGCACTTTGTTGCAGGATTCACGTCTTACCTTGAATGAAAATGTACAGTATCAAAGACTTATTTAAAATGAAGACTTTTGTTTTATACCCCTGGCTCTGAATTAACCACTGAAATCCTTTGTCAAAGTAAGCTACTTCTCAGTGTGCTCTAGCACAAGTAAGCTACGTTATTATAATTTCTGAAGTGTCTACTATTAAATCAAAGTCATCACTCGCAAGGCCAAAGGCGAGACAATGAATCTTAAAATCCTAAAGCCTGTATATTTACAAAATGGAACAGCCTCGTGTACGCAAGAAAACACCAAAAATTCTTGAACAAGAAGAAACGTCGTTAAACGACAAGCTAACAGAGCTTAGTCTAATAGAATTGTCCTCCATATCTGATACTGCTCAACTTCGTAGTTTATATCATACATATAAGTCAAGTTATGATAGCTACTCCAATGTCATAGTTGAGCTGGTAAAGTACCGTGGACAGTGTGGTGCTGTTCAAGAAGCATCACGACTGATCAGTAACTTCAAGTCAAAACAAGTTAACTATAAACAGGATATGGAAAGGATCAGAGC